>JAXQQM020071431.1:0-82625 GCA_034641835.2 Pinus albicaulis | reverse complement strand
ACAGTAAAGGCGGGTTTCTGGTTTTGATTGCACCGCCTTTGCACGGTAAGTGGTATTTAAGAATTCGGAGCGATCCCATACACTGGGTGATGTGTGTCCCTGAACGAATTTGGAAAACCGCTTTCTTCGCGCGCCATTGCGCATTATTGTTCGCGCATCTAAGCCAAGCGATATCGGTCAGATCATCTGAAGCCGTGCGACGTGTTGTCAACCGTTGGATAAGGCAGGTATGAATCGGTTGTGTGTTGATTCCACGTCTGTTGTATGTGTGGGCCCTGTTGCTTGTAATGGCACATGTTTAATGATATAAAGCCCTGGAGTGATAGAAAATATTGAAGGTCTGAGCGGGGTCTTCATAAATCAATTGGAAGGCCTTGTAATGTTGATGCAAGCGCCGTGCCATGGTTAAAGTTCTACAAAAGAAAATATGTATTGCGTGGGAGTTCATTATTTGGTGTAACCATGTTGGGGTTGTATATATATACAGTGTGTGAATAATACGCGAAGGTTCATATGATATGGTTGGATGCATAACAGTCTTGTCGCTGATACATGTATGATTACAAGGCGTGCTAAGAGTTTAGACACGAGGCCGGTTCCTTTGTTCAATGTATAAGGGAGGAGACTTCGATGGTAAATTGAGTGCTTGATAGAAAAGGGCCACGGCTATAATATAGTGTATGTTAAGCATTACAATGGATAACGAAGGGTGTTAGTGAATGGAGCGATTGCGCATTGAAGTAAGGCTTAGAGCATCGTAATCACAGTTTGTATTGAACAGTGAGAAAGTTGAAGTTTAAATCTGTTTAACAGAAAATTTGTAGATTTGATCTGACTAAATACGCAGTGGAGGTTGATAACTCAGATTTACAGAATCTGGAGTTGAAGATAGAGTGTCTTGGAGATTGCAGAGTTGAAGAAATGTGCAGCAAAGGGATTCAAAAGTGCAGTGAACAGGTGGAATATGCAAAAGACAGTGATCAAAGTATGCAGGACAGTTGCATGATTGCTACAGAAAGGACAAAACCAACAAGCCAATGGCTGAGCGAAGTTTATGTATTGAAACTGAAAATATAAATGTTTTAATTGTTTTTATATTGTTTGTGATGCAAAGGCAAGTATCCAAAGGAAAAAGAAAAATCCCATTGTAACATTGAAATTTGTACATATTGTTATATTTTTAATGAGTTGGACAAAGAATTGAGAAGGCAGAAGTCAAAAAGTCATGGCTGTTCACTCCAAATTCCTTGTGAAATACAAACAGTCATGTGAGGAACTCTATATATAATATCAACTTGATATGCATAAGAGAGATTAGAGAGAGTAAGGATAGAGAATGCAGAGTATAGAAGATTGAGGCAGAGAAGTTAAGGAAGAGAGGAACAGAAAGAGATGCTACAGAACAGAGCTGATACCTGAAGTAAATCAGAAAACATTTATTTAGATAAATTGAGGAAGTTGGAGCTTCCCTATCAAGTTGAAGCTTAAAGTAATTGTGGGTTCCTATTGTTCCTTAGTTATTTGAGGTTGTGGAGCCCCTCTGTGTGGGTTGGTAGGCTATGAAAAATAGTGGTGAGAGGGGTGGAGCTTGCCTTTGCATCACAACAATAAGATGTGGTTTTCTCCCTTTATGGTTCCACTTTGCTCTGCTTGTCTCTATGTGTGTTATACATGTTGATATGATCAAGTCAATGTTTCATTTCTTTTAATATCTGATAGGTTGTTCATCTAGCAATACTTGCCTACACAACAACACTTTGTTCACATATTCTGTTTATCGATAAGTTTGATAAAGGTGATTGTCAAATCTTGTATTAGCCGTTTATCCCCATCCCTTTACCCCTCTCTCAATTTTACTTAAGAATTCAAATGGCACTACTGTTTCTGATGTCTCAGGTACAGGAATTTGTTAGACTCTAGTGCTTCTCATCACATGAGTTCGCACAGAAATTGGTTTACTTTATATGAAACAATGAATGGTAGTTTTGTGTTTATGGGAAATAATATATCTTATCAGATTGTTGGGATAAGAAATATCAAAATTAAAATGTATGATGCTACAGTTAGATCTTTAACTAATGTTAAACATGTACTTGGGTTGAGAAAAAAATTGATTTCTTTGGGAGTGTTGGACTCGGATGGTTACAAGTTTACAGGTTAGAATGGAGTGTTAAAAGTCTCAAAAGGTGCCCTGGTTGTTATGAAGGCATAAAAGATCATAAATATTTATAGACTCAAAGGAAGTACTCAGGTCAGTGAGGCAGCGATTGTATCGGAGAAAGCATAAGAAGATACTCGCCTATGGCATCAACGACTGTATCAAAGAAAGAAAAAGAAGGTACTCGCCTATGGCATTATTGACTGGGTTTCATGAGCACATGAGCAAGAAGGGTCTTCAGGTACTGATGAATCGCAAGTTGCTTCCTAATTTGAAATCATTGAAGTTGGATTTTGACTATATCCATTCTGATCTTTGGGGACCATCTCCTACTGTATCTTATGGAGGTGCATTATACTTCTTAATATTTATTGATGATTTCTCCCAGAAAGTCTGGTTTTATATGTTGAAAAAAAAGTTGATGTATTTAATGGTTTTAAAAAATTTAAAGCTATGGTGGAAAAGAAAGCAGGAAAATCAATTAAACGTTTAAGAACTGACTATGGCAGTGAATATACTTCTTTAGAATTTGAACAATGCTGTAAGGATGAAGGGATTGTTAGACATAACACTATTGTTTATACTCCTCAGCAAAATAGTGTTGTTGAACATATGAATCAGAGTCTTATGGAAAGAGCCAGAAACATAATCAACAATGCTAACTTGCAAAAAGAGTTGTGGGCAGAAGCAATATATATTGCGTGTTACTTAATAAATAGATCACTTTGAGTTGCCATTAATTGTAAAATTCATGAAGAAGTTTGGTTAGGTCAGTCTTGTAATTATTCACATTTAAGGATTTTTGGTTGTGATGCCCATGCTCTTATTGCAAAGAATTAGTGTTCAAAGTTAGATCCAAAATCAAAATGTTGTGTCTTTGTTGGGTACAGTGAAATGATCCTTCTTCACATAAGATACATGTTGTGGGATCATTCTTCACATAAGATAGTCATTAGTAGAGATGTAACATTTGATGAATCTTCTTTTCTGAAATTAGTTGTTGAGAAAGTTGAATTATTAACAAGTATTGCCAAATCAACAAATTCAGTTGGAGGCTAAAATTTTTCCAGAAATTCGAAAGGAAGGAGAGACAATTTTTAAGAAAAAAATGAAGAAGAAACAAAGAAAACTATAGAAGTTCCAGAACCCGTTCAGCAACCAGTCACTCTAAGAAGGTCTACAAGGGAAAGAAGAACACCCAAAAGGTATGATGATTATGCTTCATCTATTGCATTGATTGTTGAAGATGGGGAACCTTCTTGTTATCAGGAAGCAGTGGATGATGTGAATAGTGAAAAGTGGAAAAATGCTATGGAAGAAGAAATGTGTTCCTTAGCGAAGAACAAAACATAGGATCTTGTAGAACTTCCTGAAGGGAGAAGTGTTGTTGGATGCAAATGGGTCTTCAAATTGAAACGAAATGTTGCTGGAAATATCGATGAAGGTATTTATTTTCATGAGATTTTTTCACGAGTCGTAAAACTTGTTTCTATTCGTACTGTGTTGGCACTAATTGCATTACTTGACCTTGAGTTAGAACAATTAGATGTTAAAACAAATTTTCTACATGGTGATTTGGATGAAGAGGTTTTTATGGAGCAACGAGAAGGTTTTGTACAGGATCAGAGCAGAAGATTAGTTTGCAAGTTCAGGAAATCATTGTATGGCCTGAGGCAGACTCCAAGATAGTGGTGCAAGAAGTTTGACTCTTTCATGATGAGCCAAAATTTTATCAGAAGTGAGTATGATAATTGTGTATACTTCAAATTTTTCAATGGCGTATTCGTTATCTTGATCTTGTATGTTGACGATATGTTTATTGCAAGCAAAATCATGGACAAGAAAAATGGTAAGCTTTGGTTGTCACAACAAAATTATGTGGAGCAAGTACTTGAAAAGTTCGGTATGAACAATGGGAAACCTCTTAATGTTCCATTAGCTTTCCATTTTAAGTTTTCTTTGGTTTTGAGTCCTAGAATTGATGAAGAAAAGAAGTATATGTCTCCTGTACCATATGCAAATGCGGTAGGAAACTTAATGTATGCGATGCTATCTACAAGACCTGACATTTCACATGCATTTGGAGTTGTCAGCAGGTTCATGGAAAATCCAGGAGAAGAACATTGGTGAGCTGTAAAATGGGTGATTCGGTATTTGAGAGGCACAAATGACCATTGCATCATCTTTAATAGTAGTGAAGGATCAGTTTGCGGATATGTGGATGCTAATTATGTAGATGATTTGAACAAAATGAGATTTACTACAGGTTATGTTTTTACTCTTGTAGGTGGAGCAATTAGCTGGATGTCAAAGCTTCAAGAAACAATTGCTTTGTCCACTACTTAAGTAAAGTATATAGCTGCTCCAGATGCTTGCAAAGAGGTAATAGGGTTAAAAGGTCTACTTGATGAGATTGGAAGGACGCAGGAGAAAGTGAGTGTGTTCTGTGATAATCAGAGTGTTATTCATTTGGCTACAAATCCAACTTATCACAGCAAGACCAAGCACATTGATGTAAGGTATCATTTTGTGAGACATGTGATCAATGGCAGCAAAGTAGCTCTCAAGAAGGTCCATACACAAGAGAATCGTGCATACATATTCACGAAGCCAGTTACAATAGAGAAGCTGTGATGGTGTTTGGCTTCTCTTGGCTTGCAGAAGAGGTGATGAATGGGCATGAACAAGGGATTACAAAAATTATTAGGAAAATTGTTGTCAAGGTGGAGATTGTTGAAAAGTGACAACAAATGGTGTAATTATGGGTCAATCTTATTTTTACTGTTAGTTAGTTTTATAACGAGATTTGTAACGAAAAAGAGTTATGTAACAGAGAGCCCATATTAATTGGTGATTGTTCGAGAGGCTTGTATTATGGAGAATCATTATTGATTAATAAAGATTTCCAATCATTTGCCCCATGGAGGTTGTTGATCAGCGGTTGTCATTGATGTCAACCCAAGCAGCAGCAGGGGCTAACCCAATATTGCATGGGAATTTTTACCTACAAAATTAATATATTCTGGGTCAATAATGCTTTTGATGGTTTCTACTTATCGAGATGTTTCCGTTGATATTTGGCACACCATGTAATTCTTCTGAGTTTAGAGAGTATTCATGTTTGAAGTTTTGTACCCCCAGGTGTTGGGCTAAACCCCATGGGGTTGGGGCAGGTCTTTGATGTATTAATATTTTTCAACTCCTAAAATCCTTCCCATGGTAATAGCCTAGGCCTCTCAACTTAAGCATTCATATAAATTGTGATCTTCATTTTCCTCATATACGAAAGTGTTGACCATACGAAACGGTCCATTATTAGATTACTCACTCTAACTTTGTTCTACGAAGGTTCAGAAGCTAAAATTTTTATGAGGCGAAGCCAAAATCCTAAGGAAGCTGCAGTAAAAATTTCAAATCAAGGTGCACAATATTTTTTGAGATATGATCTGTGGAAGTCATGGTTTTTGCAGGCTCCTGAAATTCTTCCCAAAGAAGTGACCTTGGTAAATTCTTCATAACTCTCTCTCTAAGTATTGGATTCGAATTTCGTAAAAAGTGGTGGATAGTGCATAGTCTATAATTTTCTCTCTATCAATTTCAGATCCAAATGAAGAAATAGTGACACGTGGTATTCTGTACAAGCGCGCTATTCTAAAACAGTCCACAATTAGGGAATTGTGAGAGATTTGGTATAACTCTCTCTTGAAGAATCCAAATTGGGTCAAACCTATGGCATTGGAAATATGACTTAGAGGACTACTACAGGACCGAAAATCAAATATTGAGGATCTAAAATAATAGAGATACACCAGATTCAATATCGAGCTCCTAGAAGGTAAGAAAAAGCTAGATCATGTCTTGTCGAGGTTGCGAAAGGACCGGACTTTCTACGACAGCGAAAAACAAGGTGCGGCGGAGGGTAGCATGACAAGAGCAGCAACCAAGGTACATAATAGCAGCAAGAAGTTCATCATATGAAGTCTTCAAGTGGGCAGCACTGCATACAATCATTGTAAATGTATCATTGTACTTAGTCATTGTAAATACATTATTGTACAAATTGTACTAGTGTCTATCTGCCAAGGGTTGAAGAGGCAGTGTTGGGAGGTCTAGGATCATCATTAGGTGGTTGTGTCAAAGTTGTGGTTATGGTCTAGTATATCTTCTTCTTCTACATCATTCTATATCATTGTAAAGTGGACCATTTTCCCTGGTACGAGAGTCCATTCTTCTTTTATTCTTCTATAGGGTGGTAGGGTGGTGCTAGGGTGAGTTGTAGCTCATTGAGTGTTGGGGCATCCGTTCAGTTGACTACTGAATAATCTTGGGCATTGGAGCATCCATCCAGTGGGAGCTGGAGAAGAATTTTTTTCTAGATTCTAGGAAGTTGGAGCTTTATTTTCAATTGGAGTTGAATATTAAAGAATTATTAGAAAAGCATTAGGTGGTTTTTGTCCCGGAGTGGGTTTCCACCTTAAAAACTGTGTGCATTTGTGTTCCTCTTGTTTGCAGCCATCATTGTACAAACATTGATAATAATTGAAGATTAACTAATGCTTTAATTGAAAGGAATATTGATTCACCCCCCCCCCCCAACCCCCCCCCTCAGTATTTCCAACAATTGGTATCAGAGCTTGGTTCCTTCAATAGCAGTTTAATAGCTGGAAGGAGGTCATGGAGCATACCAAGAATGGTGTAACTCTATTCAATGAAAATAATTATGCACTCTGGAAAGGAAGAATGGAGGTCTATCTCTTGATGCAAGGTTATGAAGTATGGGAAACTGTTTTAAATGGATTTACATCAACCGCGGATGAAGAAGGTAAGAAGAATTTGGTAAATGATGCAAAAGCAAAGAATATTATTATCAGTGGACTTATTGAATCTGCTTATCATAAGGTGTTGGGTTGAAAAACCGCCAAAAATGTATGGGACAAGCTTGAGAATATATATGCAGGTGACTCAAATGTCAAAGAAGCAAAGCTTCAAATCTATAGAGCAAAATTTGAGCAACTCAGAATGAAATAAGATTGCAACATTGTTGCATACTTCCAATACGTTGATGAAATAACCAATACTCTGGAAGGATTGGGAGAGCCAGTTGATGAGAAGACTATTATATGGAAGATTCTTAGAACGTTACCAGGGAGATTCAACCCAAAGGTATCGGTCTTAGAATATAGTGAAAATCTGGACAAACTCAGCAAAGAGGAATTACATGGAGTTATCATAGCATATGAAATGAGACTTGATGAAGAAGAGGGTACTTCGCATCTAGAAATTGCGTTCGTTGCATCTAAGAAAACCAATAAGGATAAACAACCTTCAATTGAAAATACATGCATCTACAAGTGTGAAGAAAAGGGAGATGATGAAGAAGGTCTTTCAGATGAAGAATATGCTTACTTCACGAGAAAACTACAAATTGGTAAGGGACAATTCAAAGGTAAACTTCCATTGATATGTTTCAGCTGTAATGAGGTTGGGCATTTTGCAGCAAAATGTCCAAACAAAAGTAATGGCAACTCAAAAATAAAGAAAGGCTTTAAGAAATTCAACAAGCAAGGATCCAAAAGGAACTTTCTCTCTAAAGAAGATAGCTCATCATCCGATGAAGACAATGATAGTGAAGAAGAAGCCAATGAGAGATTATTGTTTATGGCCAAGCACAATAAACCCAAGCACAATAAGCAAGAGGTATCAAACAACAAAGAAGAAGGATGGACCATAGATGAATTTTATGAGGAAGCAATCAAGCTTATAAAAGATCTCAAGGCGGAGAAGATCCGTTCCAAAACTCTTGAAGAACAAGTTCAAGGTCTCAAAATTGAAGTTGAAGAACACAAATGCATTGAAGAGTCACTTCAAAAGAAGTTGGAAGAAAGAAACCAAGAAAGGGAAGAATTAGAAGCCGAAGTAGTCTCGTTGCGTGAGGAAGTGAAGAAAGGAAAAACTATCCAAAACTATGCCAACATCTCAAGGGCATTGGAAGAACTCATCAACAATCAACGATCTTACAATGACAAAACTGGCATCAGTTACAAAGAAGAAGAAGCGGGACCTTCTACAACAAAATACAATGAACCTATGAGATCTGACATGCATGTAGACTTCATTGGACAAGATTCGCAAGAACAGCCTTGGAAGACAATTCCTCGACGAAAATTTCCATCTAGGTACCAACATATTTTTTATGGCTACTGTTATTCATGTGGAAAATTTGGTCATAAAGCTGTAGAATGTCGCACGTACCCTAGGAACGAATACAATTCCAGGAGATCTATCAAATATGAACCTCCCAGGGCTCAGCGAAACATCAATAGATTTTAACATTTAAGAAATAATATTGAATGTTACAAATGTCGAAACTTTGGACACATAGCCAAAGACTGCAAACTTGAAAATCCTCCAGAAGAATCTTCGAAGCCATAGAATGAACGAACATGGAAGAAGAAGAAGAATGATAATTGTGCTCTCTCTCTCAAGGCTCAAAAGAACAAAGATGTGTGGTATGTTGATAGCGGTTGCTCAATGCATATGACTGGAGATAGAAATAAATTTGTATCTCTGAAAGAGAAGAAGGATGGAACCGTGTCCTTTGGAAATGATGGATCTTCAAATGTTATAGGATCAGGTATTGTCACTCTCGGAAGAAAAGATGTTCTAGCCAAGAATGTTCTATTGGTTGAAAACATGAATCACAATCTGCTCAGTGTTGGACAAATGTGTGATCAAGGACACACAATACTATTCAACTCCACGAAATGTGAAATTAGGAAAGGCGTGTATGGTGAAATTGTGGCTACAGCAAGTCGAGCTCCAAATGACATATATGTTCTGGATGAAGCAACTAAAGCATGTCTAATAGATAAAGAGGATGATACAATAATTGGTAGCAATGATGATCGACTAAGTAAGAAGTTTGCTACAAAGGTGCAAAGTGATTTTGAGATGTCTTTACTTGGTGAGCTGACATACTTCTTAGGGCTTCAAATATCTCAGCAAGAGAAAGGAATATTTATATGTCAAGCCAAGTACATCAAGGAAATGCTCAAGAAATTTAAAATAGAAGATTGCAAACCCATCCTTACTCCAATGGTAACAGGTTGCAAATTGAGCATAGACGACTCATCTAAGGATGTCGATCAAAGGTTGTACAGATCTATGATTAGTAGTCTGCTATATGTAACAGCCTCCCAACCAGATGTTATGCAAGCAGTTGGAAAAGTAGCAAGATTCCAAGCAAAACAAAAAGAATCACATATTAAATATTTGCCAGCATTGGAATATCTTCGCCAAAATCTTGGGATTCTCCCAAGTTCTCATTAGATTTTCCGTTTTTCAGAATATAAAGGGGGAGTGGAAGTGTGTACAGGTCCACAGGATGGTTGTGTTTCAGGGGGAGTTACCCTTTGCGATTGATGTCAAAGGGGGAGAGAATGTTGTAGGAAGAGGTGTCATGATCGCAGGGGGAGTACTTGTGTTTCCATCAATGCCAAAGGGGGAGATTGTTGATCAGCGGTTGTCATTGATGTCAACCCAAGCAACACCAGGGGCTAACCCAATATTGCATGGGAATTTTGACCTACCAAATTAATATATTTTGGGTCAATAATGCTTTTGATGGTTTCTACTTGTCGAGATGTTTCCGTTGATATATGGCACGCCATGTAATTCTTCACGGTTTGAGAGATATTCATGTTTGAAGTTTGTACCCCCAGTTAGTGGGCTAAAACCCCATGGGGTTGGGGCATGGGTCTTTGAAAAGTCATAATTAATATTTTTTATGCTCCTAAAATCCCTCCCACGTTCACTTGTTGAAGCCCCTCTCAACTTAAGCATTCATATAAATTGTGATCTTCATTTTCTCCTTATGCAAGGGATTCGGCCATCTGAAACAGGTCATCGTGGAATTTTCGCTCTAATTTTTTTCTACGAAGGTTCGAAGCTGAAATTTTTATGAGGCAAAGTCGAAATCACGAAAAGCTACGAATTAAAAATTTTAGATCAATTTGTGCAACAGTTTTGGAGATATGATCTGTGGAAGTAAGGGTTTTTGCAGGATCCTAAATTTCATCTGAAAGAAGTGACCTTGGTAAAATCGTCATAACTCTCTTTTTGAGTATCGGATTAGAATTCCATAAAAAGTGGCAAATATTGAACAGTCTGTACTTTTTTGTCTATCAATTTTAGAAACAAATGAAGAAAAAGTGACACGTGGCATGGATTACAAGTGCGCTCTGCTGAAACAGTCCATAATTAGGGAATTGTGAGAGATTGGGTATAAATCTCTCTTCAAGAATCCAAATTGGGTCAGACCTATGGCATTGGAAAGATGACTCAGAGGACTACTACAGGACCAAAAATCAGATATTGAGGATCTGAAATGACAAAGATACACCAGATTCAATATCGAGCTCCTAGAAGGCAAGAAAAAGCTAGATCATGTGTTGTCAAGGGTTGCAAAGGACCAGAATTTCTATGGCAGAAAAGAAAAGCAAGATGCAACGGATGGTAGCATGATAAGAGCAGAAACCAAGGTGCATAAGAGTAGCAAGAAGTTCATCATATGAAGTCTTCAAGTGGTCAGCACTGCATACAAATCATTGTAAAGGTATCATTGTACTTAGTCATTGTAAATACATAATTGCATAAAATTGTATTGGTGTCTGTCTCTTCAGGGTTGAAGAGGAAGTGTTGGGAGGTCTAGGATCTCATTAGTGGTTGTGTCAAAGTTTGAGGTTATGGTCTAGTATATCTTCTTCTTAAACTCTCATTCTATATCATTGTAAAGTGGACCATTTTCACCGGTACGAGAGTCATTCTTCTTTTATTCTTCTATAGGGTGGTAGGGTGCTAGGGTGAGTTGTAGCTCATTGGGTGTTGGGGCATGCGTTCGATTCAGAGATCTAAGGGCGTTGGAGCATCCATCCAGTGGGAGATAGAGAAGAATGCTTTTTGAGATTCTAGGAAGTTGGAGCTTTATTTTCAATTGGAGTTAAATATTAAAGAATTATTAGAAAAACATTAGGTGGTTTTTGTCCCGGAGTGGGTTTCCACTTTAAAAACTATGTGCATTTGTGTTTCTCTTGTTTGCTGCTATCATTGTACAAACAATGATAATAGTTGAAGATTAACTAATGCTTTAATTGAAAGGAATATTGATTCACCCCCTGCCCTCTCAGTATTTCCAACAGAGGTTTCCTTGATACATTGTTAGAGTTTTACCACGTAAATATTTTGTGTTCGTATGTCTGATTCAATTTCTCATTTTATGCATTTTCTTGTTTGTGTGAGTGTTTAATAACTAAATCTGACAAGACCAACATGATCAAACTATAAAACAATTCTTTCACCAACAAGTAGTGCCTTCACTTCTTCAATGCCTTGATGGCATAAAATTCCTAATCATAGATTGAATTTTTTGTTTTTGCATTTTTTAACTTCTCATTGAAATATGCAACAGGAATACCTTCGTGGCTAAGCATTGCTTCCATTCTAGTTTTGTTGGCATCATAATCCACTTATAACACTTTAGCGAAATCTGGTAAACCTAATACATGATTTTCCCGTTATCTTTTTCAACAACACAAAACCTCATTGTGTTGTTGCATTCCACTAGACTCTCTTTTCCTCCCGCACATTGCTACACACAAGTGCCAATAATTTTTCAATGTTTCTATTTTTATTTTTCTTTGATATAATCTTGCCAAACCATGAAAGCTTCTTACCATGAATATCCTTCTCGGTATAGGCTACTTCACAATGGCTCTCACATTCTTTGGATCCATCTTCAACCCATCTTTAGATATCATGAATCCTAAATACGTGAGTTCTTCCTTCCTGAATGAACACCACTGTAGATTTATTAAAGTTACCTCATTTCAGTTTCTTCAATACTTGCTTCAAATGCATCAGGGACTCCTTTGTATTTTTGAACACAAGTACATCATTGACATATACAACCAGAAGCTTCCCCAAGTATGATTTCAATGCTTCATTCATCAACCTCACGAAAATGTTGGACACATTTAACAACCCAAATGGCATGATAATGATTTGAAAAACCCTTCATCTTGAACGTTGTCTTTCATTCATCACCTTCTTGAACTTTAATTTGGTGATACCTACTCTTCATCCAGTTGTGGTGAAGCATTTCTCTCCACTCAAATAGTGCATTAAATCGTTCATTCTCAGTAACAAAAGCCAATACTGAATGGTGATGTTGTTGATCATGGTCACTAAATCAGTGCACATCCTCTATTCTCCTCCTTTCTTCAGTGCTAGTACAATCAATATTGCACATGGACTCAAGCTTTTTGTGATTAGTCCTTTGTTCAATAGTTCTTAGACTTTCCTATTGATCTCCTCACTCTCCACTAGAGTCAATCTATGGGTACTTTATCTGGTAAAATTGAAATTGGCATCAAGTCAATTTGATGGAAAATACTCCAGCGCATGACAATTGATTCAAAAGTTCATCTAAAGTAACTTAAACACTTTTAGCGATGTTGTAATGTCTATGGGCGCTGCACTTTTCTCCAATTCAGATTTCACATATTTTGAAAAAATTGCAAAACACATATCACCCCTTTCTCCTCTTTCATGATTTCTTGTATTGTACACAACATTACTTTGTAGTAGTTGTTATTTTTGTCCTATCTTTCCTCTCTTAACAACAACAACCTTAATCTTTTTCCAACCTTCTCCAGCAAAAAGGTGTTCTTCATGCCATCATGAACAACTTTACTATTGAATTATCAAGGCCTTCCTAACAAAAAGTGCTAGAGATCTATTCGTACAACGCCACATAGAACTTGTTCATGCTAGTTCTCTAAGTAGAAACTTTCCAAGCGTTGTTTTGACACATCGACATGATGCCCCTTTATAACCAAAAGACTATATGCATTTGGATGTTTATCCTCTAAATCACCTTAGTAGACTCTAAATTTTTTTAATGGTACCTCCATCAACAATGAGATATCAAAAATGACCTTTGATTTTGCATTTAGTATTGAAGATAGCCTTTTGTTGCTTTGGATCCTCTTTGAGCTGTCTTTTTGTCTTCAACAACACTCTATGGAACATGAGATTATCGCCATGCTTTTGTTGAACTTTATCAATGTTGTCTCCAGTGACATACCCACTGGTACTCTCAACAACTTAAGCTATATGCACTTCAATTTTTTCCTCCCTGTTATGTAGGTAAATCCTCTCTATGGACAGAGAAGATCCCTCTAGCCCTAGAGTGGGTCTAGAAACAAAGGGACACGCTAAAGTGTTGCTTCCTAGTTAATGAATGAACAAGAGACATGGTAGATCGACCTACCTGGAATCCAACGTTGTCGTTGTTGCGGAAAGAGTAGTAGCCTCTCGCTCCTACCTTGGCAAATCACAATCCGTTCGCTGTTACGCCCGGATACCTACACATAGAACAAGAAACAAGAACAGCATACGACATCATAGTTTCACTCATAACTATTAACTAGTTAAAGAGGGCTAAACATATCACATTACATAATAGTGGAACCAAACAGTAGTCATGTATATAAATGAATATAAGGAAGAGTTACAATCGATGCTTTGACGTCGCAGTCTCCTCTAGTGGGGTTCAGGCGAAGAGCATCTCAGATGTTCGTAAGGGAATTCGGATGGGGTGAGGGCATAGACTCAAGCTCTCCTCAACGTAGTTCCTTCTATCTATCTTCTCTAGTCATTCAACTATAGTATCAGTTCTCCAAGTTGATCTAGCTTGTACTAAGAGAGATAACTTCTTTTATAGAGGAAAAAGAGGAGGTTGGGATCCCTACAAAGGTGGGAGGGAGTCCTATCTTTTAGGAGAGTTGCAAGGGAGGTGGAAGCTACTAACTAAAGGAGGGAGTTCGTGGTTGTTTCAGTTCAACCATTCCCAATGACTCATCCTCGAGGTGGTTGAAATGGAACCTCCACCTCTATTTTAAAAAAACATTCCATAAACAGCTTGGCGCGGGTGCTACACTGGCATAGAGCACCAACTGGAACGGGCTCAGTGTTAATTTTCCAGCTCGGCGCAAGAGTGTAACTGGCTACTCGCGCTAAGGCAAAAACAAGATTTTTTAGTCCTGCTCAGGGAAATGTCAACAGGAGGAATATTGCTCTCATGTAAAGGGATGCAATGATGGTCTTTGCAAGGCATGACACTTCTTATTAGTCACAGAAATGACCCTCCAATGTGCGAGTTGGGGATTGTAGGGACAGTGAAAAAATGATGTGTAACAGATGCCCCCTAAAGGATGAGGTCCGAGGGAGAGGGAGGGGCGAAATACTTTATGAGAATGCATTCGAACCAAACACCGCTACCAGAAAACCTGCAATTATGAATACAACTGATATCTTTGATACATGAACATGTGGCATGGATGAAACCATCCATAATAAAGTATATATAAAAACTGTGATTTGAGGTATGGACACAACCATCCGGCAGTAAGGATAAAAAAATAGACTCAGGTATGGTCGCAGTCATCCAATCAAAAGAGTCATGTAATAAGTCAGGATAATCCACAAAAATCCGTAGCCTGGATTTTATTAGAAAAAAACCCAGGGTCTTGCGTTCCATCTCGACCCGAACAAGTACAAATTCAAGCATGCGAAAATATCAGCTGAAGTCGAACATGCAAGAAAATCACCTGCTTACCAGCCAATGATGAAAGCTGTTAACAGGCACGAGAGAAACCACCAATAATGACAATGGCTCTCAAGGTACAACCGGTACAGTCCACGGAATGTGAACAATGATCTGGCGTCGAACATCCGCATAATCACTTGATCGAAGGCCAATGATGTGGACCTTCTGTCGAATGTGAAAAAACTGCCATTAAGGCATGTAGGCTCGAAGGTACCATAATAGAGTCTCTCGATCAAATTCCTGGATAATGAGCTGAAGTCGAAAGGAATGACCTGATTGAAGGTGGGCCATAATGTTTCCCACATCATCGATACGAGACAGAGGAACATGATAATAGTGAATCAGGACCAACAGAGAATCAGAGGGAGGTTGAACACTGCAGAGACAAACTTCTCGTGAACATATCAGCAACATGACACTGGATTTGGCAGTATTTGACATCAAAGGATTTGAGGTCATGATGATGTGGCAAGGAGCAGATGAGAGGTCAAAAGAGATTACCCAAACCCATGGAGGCGAAAATGATGAAATGAGATGTCCCCAACCTGACACGAATGTAGACAAGTGCCATGTTCAAGAGCGACATATTGCCAACATAACTAAAACTTGGTTCCATTTTCCCCCACCATTTCTAGCGAGTACCCCAATTAGTTTTAAAACAAGCTTGAAGGGGATAGCATATGCTTGTGCTGTAAGTTTGTCCTTCGGACACCTAGTACATTTCATGAGTCCTAGGAAGGAGGAACTCGAGTAACATCATAGCAACGAAATCTAATGTCACCAGAGTTTAACGACTCTGACAAAGGGAGAACTCGACATCTTTTCATGTTTAGAGAGTTTGAAAAGAAGGCAGAAAAGAAAACTTCATCATGGCACTTTTCGTAAATAGTCTCTCAGATCCGAAAAGGTAGAAAACAATATCTGAAAGAACCTCTTAGTCGCGATAGGCTAAGGTATTCCTTTTTCGTAACTAATCTATCCTAGCTCGAAAAAGGGGTAAATGTATACTAGGTAGATATTGCTTCACAGCCATTTAACGAGTTCGAAATGACAAGAGTCTCGACAATATTTTCAATTTTTAGAGAGTTAGAAAAGAGCTGAAAGATGACTCCACCTGGAGGAACGAGTGGTATTAAGGGTAGCAATTGGTTCCGGTGATAGTGGAACTACTCAGAACAAGTAAAGGTCAAGAGGTTGGCTAACAAGACCACTCATTGCAACGGTTCCTCAAGAATGGGTAATACAATCAAGTGAAGGCATATGATCGGCCAAGAAGACGGTGACGATGGAATGAGAAAACCAAGGCTCATCTAGAACAGGCTGATAAAATGGAAATCACGAGAGGTAAAATGGGAATGGTTTCATTTTTACACAAGATGGAAATCAACAAACTCTGCTTGAAGTTGGTTTCATTTTTACACAAGCTTGAAACAAATATAAACTATGCTTGAAACCAGTTTCTTTTTTACACAAGATTGAATCGGAAACAAACTATGCTTGAAATGTTTGCATGCCCCCAGCATGGTGACTCAATTCGAGGTACATGCCCCCCAAGCTTCAGTGCACTCACCGGAGTAGACTATTGGTTACTAACAGGTGGATGGAATGAAGGTTCAATTATGAGACCAAGAGAAAGACTCGACTGGGACTTTACGAGATCTAATCAAAGACTTGAACTGAACGGGAATGTGTTTCATTGTTTTAACGAGGTTGATACATTAAAAGAACCATCCTCAACATCTTGTTTCATTTTTTAGGGAGCTTGACACAAGGAAACGAACTGTGCTCCAACAACCTTGTTTCATTTTTAAAGAGCTTGACACGAGAAAACGAACTATGTTCTGAGGACCTTTCATCATGATGAATAAGAAGTCATGGCTTTCAAGAGTTCCGCACCGGATGGGAGAACAACATCTCGGAAATCAGGACCCAATGATGCCAACACACGATGCACAACGACACTATCACTGAATACGGGCACAGGACAAGTAGCGACATAATTAACCCACGACGGGGAAGATACAACCGGCGGATAAAGACCCAGAAGAGATTATGGTGGGCCAACTGCCATCTCAGGACCAAAGAATGAAAGCTGATCAATGGTCACGATCTGACCTTTGTGTGGAAAACAGATCACATGAAAGAGGGAAGAGACAACCGCCCCCATGGCATAAGCATAGTTGCGGCCCAAGAGTAAATTAAAATCCAAGGGACCTTGGACCACCATCATGTCTATATAGACGATTTTTTCTCCCAAGGCAATAGGCAACTTCGGAAGGATCCCTAACGGTTGACTGGTTCCTCTGTTAAAGCAAATTCTACGTAACAGGCACAAGCGGTGGAGAACCAAAAGCTTACTAAGTAGTGGAAGACATAATAATAACAGACGCACCTTCCTCTATAATGGTGCTGGGTACAACCACATCAAATTTTTGTACCACGATCTCAAAAGGCACATAAGAAGGAAGGCGGTATCCCGCAAATCGACTCCAATCGAAGGAAGCGATCAAAATACTTGGAGGGTGTACCATCGAACTGAGATGGTCTTCCTTTGGTGTTATCGGAGCAAGAGGAGCATCCTCCTCGACCTCCATCGTGGGAGCAAGAGCAGTAGCTTCTTGAACTACAAGGATTGGAGAATATTTCTCCAAGTCCGATGAATCTGAAGAAACAAGAGGAACGTGAGGGGTATGAGACCCATTTTCAACAGAAAATACCTGATGAACAGTAGGCGGGATCAGGTCGACCTATTCCATGACCAATGGTTGGTTGGGAATGGATTCATGAATTTGAATTTCCGAGGGAATGGGATCGACCAAAGATGACTCTTGACCGATCATTGAATAAACTAGCGGAGGACTCAAAGAAAGCTTCTGGTAACCAACCGGAAGGTAGGTTGCATAAATAGTAGAGTTGTCCAACACTCTCATGGATTCATCCATGTACGGAAAAAGGTGAATGGGATGATGCCCTTTATACAACTTACAGGGATTCATAATATTACCCTGTTTCTTATGAGTCTTATCAGAACTAGTCAAATATGTGCCACCAATATGATTTCCAGAAGCCAAAAGCAACGATGAACGACCGTCAGACCATGCTTCAAGTACCTTGGGAATTCCAGGGCAGTCTCGAAGAAGATGGTCACCTTTGCACAACATGCAAGGGAATTTGACTTTCCATGGAAGGTTGGATGGTTTATCAATGGAAGATGTCTGAGGTGCAATATCTGCAGAGCTAGCCTCTCTCTTAACTGACTTCTTCTTCTTAGCCACCTGGTTACTAAAATCCATACTTTCACCAGGTGAAGTAGAAGAGGAGGAAGAAGAAACATGCGAAGAAGTGGAGAGGTCCACCTTAGAATCAACATGATGTTGTTCAGGTGGAGGGGACGGTTGTACAACAGATGGAACATTCGAGACCACAGAGGTCGAGAACAACCAGACAAGCAAACCAACAGTTAACCCAGGAATGGATAATGTTGCCATATAAGGAGCACCAACATTTCCAAAAGTAGGAAAATGAACAGGATTTCCTTCGGAGGGGATTCCTTGGTTGGTAAACTCCAAAAGCATTGCCATGGTAACAACCCTAAAAAAATACTAAGGAAGTTAACTTTAACCAAGAATATTTCGTGGGTGTTTAATTTTTTAGGACATTGAAACAAAACTCTGTTGTTTCATATTTTAAGAGTCGTGAAACAGGCAAAAGGTGACTCTATCACTTTCAGGTTGAAGCGAGCGTGAAAGGAAAAATGCTCGATGATCTCTCTTCTTGTTTAAAGAGTCACGAAAAGATCAAAATGAATACTTATGAATTCTAAGCAAGAGGGTGTACTAGGTTTCCGTGAACTGCCATATACACCTTGGTGATCAAATGAAAGAGAAATGACCAAGGACTTAACATACGTGCAGGTAATCTCCCCGAATGTTGTGTTCGGTGTATCACGGTTACAAGGCGGTAGAATCGGCTTCCTATGGATAAAGGATTGCAACCTAGAGGGGTCTCCCTTTATATACTCAATGGTACGGGGAGCACAAGTCTATACTAGCGCTATCTAAAGCCAGATGGCGAACGACAGCTACTAGGTTTTAAGACGCTGGAACACATCTATAGACTATACCACTACAAATGTTGCGTTAGGTTTCAATGTTGCCTTAGGTTCATTGAGTAAATTTTAAAGTTAATCTTGGATTATATTCCAATTTCAAGGCCCTGTCGAATTTGGAGCTCAACTTCCTAAATGCAAACTATATGCAAATGAACATCATTTCAGTTCGATGAATGCTAGTTATAAGACGGATAGAAATCTTTCAAACAATAACAAACAAAGGAAGGATACGAAGAAAACTTCTAATGCCTCTAATGCAATAAATTGAAAACAAAACTCCTTCCTAGATGACAAAGGCTAGTTATGCAAAGGAATGTTTCAATTTCGATGCAACGAAAGAATGCGAAACATATTTTTTTATTTTTCAATGAAAAAAGCACACAATGTACTAATTCAAATGGAAAAAAAATAAACACTAGTTTGAGTTTTGTGAATGTAGAGATTTAAAATTGAATGACTCAACCGAAACAAAACAAACAAAAAAACATTCAAGCTAATGCAACAAACTTTTAATCAAATAGAGATAATTTCCCAAATCGATGCTTGGAGCACTAAGGAGAAGGATCAATTGATGAAACAAAAAGACCATTGAACCAAAACAAACACTCAAAAGGATCAAGAAAAACTTAGCGCAATGACACAAAACGAAACGAGGCTGACAACAATCAAATAGACTTGTGTTTCAAACAGAAGGGTCAGTGTACAAGAACACTTAGAAACCCTAAGGCCTTAAATGACACTGACGGGAAAATGGAAAAACAAATGAAAGAAAGAAGTCTACAGTAGTCAACACAGTTCCAAAGGCTAAATCACACCCAAAAAATAACCCTGAAGCAAGCACAATTGACCAAAAGACTCATTAAGGAGGTACAACCAAAACCTATAGGGGTTGGCGCGACTGTAAGGTGGTAAGCCACGCCATACAGGGGTTGGCGTGAGTGAAAAAAGAGAAACCTGCGCCATTTGTCGTGATTGTTCAGACAAAAACCACGCCAAGCTAGATACCTATGGGAAAAAGAGGAAAAACCAAAACTTAATGAGCAGAGGCCAATATTGACACTATGGAACTGAACAGAGGATAGAAATTAAGCAAACAAACCAGAAAAAGATAGAGAAAAAAATTGATAATCGAAACTGACCCAACAGGATGAAACGAAAAACTCGCATTGATCCCCAGTGGAGTCGCAAATTTGTTACGTAGGTAAATCCTCTCTGTGGACAGAGACGATGCCTCTAGCCCTAGATTGGGTTTAGAAACAAAGGGACACACTAAAGTGTTGCTTCCTAGTTAATGAATGGACAAGAGACATGGTAGATCGACCTACCTGGAATCCAACACTGTCATTGTTGTGGAAAGAGTAGTAGCCTCTCACTCCTGCCTTGGAAAATCACAATCCGTTTGCTGTTACACGCGGATACCTGCACATAGAACAAGAAACAAGAACAACATATGACATCATAGTTTCACTCATAACTATTAACCAGTCAAAGAGGGCTAAACATATCGCATTACACAATAGTGGAACCAAACAGTAGTCATGTATATAAATGAATAGAAGGAAGAGTTACAACCGATGCTTTGACGTCGCAGTCTCCTCCAGTGGGGTTCAGGCGAAGCGTGTCTCAGATGTTCGTAAGGGAATTCAGATGGGGTGAGGGCATAGACTCAATATCTCCTCAACGTAGTTCATTCTATCTATCTTCTGTAGTCATTCAGCTATAGTATCAGTTCTTCAAGTTCAACTAGCTTGTACTAAGAGAGATAGCTTCTTTTATAGAGGAGAAGGAGGAGGTTGGGATCCCTACAAAGGTGGGAGGGAGTCCTATCCTTTAGGAGAGTTCCAAGAGAGGTGGAAACTACTAATTAAAGGAGGGAGTCTGTGGTTGTTTTAGTTCAACCACTATCAATGACTCATCCTCGAGGTGGTTGAAATGGAACCTCCACCTCTATTTTTAAAAAACATTCCATAAACAGCTTGGCGCGGGCGCTTAACTGGCATAGAGCGCCAGCTGGCGCGAGCTCAGTGTTAATTTTCTAGCTCGACGCGGGAGTGTAACTGACTACTCGCGCCAAGGAAAAAACAAGGGTTTTTATAGTCTTGCTCAGGGAAATGTCAATAGGAGGAATATTGCTCTCATGTAAAGGGATGCAATGATGGTCTTTGCAAGGCATGACACTTCTTATTAGTCACAGAAATGACCCTCCAATGTGCGAGTTGGGGATTGTAGGGAGAGTGACAAAATGCTGTGTAACACTCCCGCCGTGGGATAAACGCTTAATTATGTATAAAAGTTCAAAAGATAAAATATGGAAAACACATGAGTTTTACCCATCAATGGAATTACATGTAAAAGTCATTTTCCCTTTAAACTTTAACAAGAAAAGGAAACATGTTGCTTTTATTAATAGAAATAGATGCTAAAAAGGAAACCTTATTGTTTTTCTTGTGCTGAGGCCATGTTTTGTGTGACTTTTTTTATGGATTGTTAGAGTTCATAGTCACAATATGGACTCAAAAGAGGATTGAGAATTTTTTCTGTTCATTGCTTTATAGGAAATCTTACCCCTTACATTGTATTTTGAAATGGATGTATTAAGGGAGTGACAATAAAGCCACTAAATGTTCTGGTTATTGATGGTAGAGTTGGTTGCTTGGTTGAAATGCCCATTTACCATTGCTTTAATACAACTTGAGTTCAATGAAAAGGTAACAGGTTCTGTTAACATATATGTCTATCTAAGAATCCCCTTCATGGGCAATCCACCAATTCTCACTGCAAGTTTGTTAAGAGTGGGTGTATTTAAGGATTGGTAGGTATTTCGATTCAAAAAGTAATTTTTTTATTATAATATGGGTTAGGCTCATTGGTGTGGCTATCTAGTTCTCCTTTGGCATAACATGAGTCAAAATGTAGTGGTTCCTTCAGTTTTTAGGCAATCTAGAAACACCCTTTTAGATAATATTTTTGAGAGGAAGGCTAGATCTAAAGATGGTTGCCAGGGATGTTCTGGCCACCATAATAGATCCCACATTCTATAAAAAAAATGGGTTTTTATTGACTATAGTTAAGGGTTATCTACAATATGCTTATGTTGTACTGTTGTCTAAACCACACACCCAATTCTTCTACTTTGCAATTCATGAAGTCTTATCTACAATGCCCATGATGTGGTCTCCATATTATGGTAGTTGCCTACTTTAAAATCTACAACAGTCACTCCAAAGATATTTGATTGTAGCATGAGATGGGTTGTAATTGTAATGCAGGACATAGTGACTAGACAAGGTTGTTGATCAGATTAAGGATCACAAATCCATATGACTTATAATCGTGGCTTCATATACCACAAAAAATTACATGGCTTAGAGTGGACAACATATGAGAGAAGGATAAGATTAAGATCACAACATTGTCTCCTTAATACCTCAATGCACATAAGTATTGGTTAAACTTGTACTACTTAGTTAGGTTAGAGTAGATGGCTTCTCTCTAAGCTTTCTGGTAGCATTAATGGTGTTGTGGATGGTGAAGGAAGTTGGTTTGTATCCAAAACATTTAAAAATAGAACTATGAGCAATTATGGTGCAAATAAAACCATTTGCTAGTGTTAACCTTGTTGAATTTTGTAGCTATGTTCAGTCTTCATAATTAAGTTTTATACCTCCAAATATACAAGAAAGGATGAATATATATATGGATTCCAAGTGAACTTCAAAAGAAGAAAAAAATGAATTTTAAAATTTTGAATTTTTTCCTCCAAATGTAAGGTTGGCTTCAAGTCGACCCCAGTGAAGGGATGCTCTTATTTGGCTCATTCAACATCTATATATTGGAATTTATCATCTCCATTTGGGCATCAATTCAAATTACTTTTTGTTCAGACATGGATGATAAAAAGGATGAAATTTGAGCCAAAATAAAGGACGAAATCTAAGGAATAATAGAATGATGGAGTCTAAGGAAGAATAGAAGGACGAAATCTGAGGAAGAATAGAAGGAAGACATTTGAGGCAGGTCGAATTCTTCTAAGGAAGACCTAATTGTTTGAGGAAAACCAAATTTTTTGAGGCACAACTAACCAAATTTATGAGGTTATTCATAGGTAGTTTGACCAATTTTGACTTAGGTTTAATTACTTGTTAGTTTGACTTGATTTGACTAGAAAACTCAGTTTTTCTTCCTTGTTGAATAGGAAAAATTTCTCTAAGATAAGGTTGTTGGGTTTTTTCCCTGATTTAGGGTTTTCCCATGATAATATTTGTCTCTCTTTTGTTTGATTGTCTCTTCATGATCCTACCGTCTTTATTGTTTTATTGTTGAGATTTTCTATGTGTAATTACTTAATGACAAATGTGATACAAGACAAATAATGAAGTAATCATTGGAAGTACTTATCAATATAAGAAATCATGAAATATCAACATGGTGTTAGGGCTTGGATCATAGAGCAACCATTAAAACCAAGACACTTATGGAAGGGAAAAACTACCTAAGTATTTCTATCTTAACCGAACCCTGCTTATGTTAAGTATGAAACAAAAACCAAGTTTTAAAGAAGACTAAATCCCTAACTATGTTTACAAGACCCTCATCCAAATTATAGGTTCAAGTCTTCCTTAGGTGAGTCGAGAGGCCCTATTTCACTCCTGCGATTTATTGGTGGAGTCCGAGGATTCTGTTCCTCCTAGTAGAGAATCAAATGGCCTCAGTTCGAGCATCAAAGGCCAAGGGTCCTCAAAAAGTGGCCAACAAAGTCTGAGGAATTAGGCTGAAAAACCTTAGTTAATGATTGTAATTTGTAAAAGGCCGAAAAAGCCTTAGGATGTTACAGGAAGCTCGAAATGACACTCAAGACCTAAGCGGCGTGGTTGTAGCCCAATATCACTCAGCAAAAAGTCGGGAGAAGTTCTTGGCAATTTAAGGTTGCTGAGGAACAATTATTCGCAAATTGTTAAAAGAAGTGGTGAGATTGAGTGCAATCCCACTTGATCCAAAGCTTCCAAAACCAGTTGTCAAGAAGCCTTCTCCAAAAGTGAAAGCGCCCCAACCTCAACCGAGAAAGAGAATGGGCCGTGTTGACAGTAAAACGAAGAGAGAGAATTAGGAAGTGTTAACAAAAAGGTTTACTGGTTTTACTTAACAGCAGTGTATGGTGGTGGATTGGTCACAAACAATTTTTCAGGTTCTACAAGTTGGAAGCAACTAATTGGATGGCATGGGCATGTCCTCCCACACTAGATATAGAGCCTACAATTAGTACTGGTGTCCTCATTCTAGTGTACACTGCATTATCAATAGGATTCTCTTTGTGTATGTTGATCCGAGCATTACTGGTATCAATAGTGGGCCTTCTGACATCTCAAAAACTCTTTTCGGGGATGCTCCACAGTATTTTCCATGCCCCCATGTCCTTTTTTGATACGACACCAACAGGTCGGATTTTGAATAGGGCATCAATGGACCAAAGCGTGTTGGATTTAGAAATTGCAATGAGATTAGGTTGGGTTGCCTTTTCAGTAATACAGATATTGGGGACTATGGCAGTTATGTCACAAGCAGCATGGTAGGTATTTGTTATATTTGTACCTGTGACTACCATCTGCATATGGTATCAGCAATACTACATACCAACTGCTAGAGAACTTGCTCGCTTGGTGGGAATTCGAAGAGCCCCGATGCTTCACCATTTTGCTGAATCACTTTCTGGGGTTGCCACAGTGCGAGCTGTTAACCAGGAATCGTGATTCATAAACACAAATCTTTCCCTAATTGATGATCATTCGAGACCATGGTTTTATAACATGACTGCTATGGAGTGGCTTAGCTTCAGATTAAATCTCCTATCAAATTTTGTATTTGCCTTCTCCTTAGTGGTGGTCGTGAGCTTGCCCGAAGGTGTGATTGACCCAAGCATTGCTGGGCTAGCAGTAACATATGGATTAAATCTCAATATCTTACTAGCAACAATTATATGGAATCTATGCAATGCTGAGAATAAAATGATTTCGGTAGAAAGGATAATACAATATTCACATATTCCAAGTGAAGCTCCATTGGTAATCGAAGATTCCAGACCACCTCATGAATGGCCATCTGAAGGAACAATATGCCTTGACAACTTGCAGGTCCGCTATGCCAAACACTTACCATTTATCTTGAGAGATCTCACATTAACGTTCCCCGGAAGACAAAAGGTTGAAGTTGTTGGGTGCACAGGAAGTGGCAAATCTACTCTCATTCAAGTTCTCTTTAGGCTTATAGCACCAACAGACGGAAAGATTATTATCGATGGCATGGATATCTGCACAATAGGTCTACATGACCTTAGATCCAAATTGAGCATCATCCCTCAAGAGCCGGCAATGTTTGAGGGAACAATGCGAATTAATCTTGATCCACTTGAAGAATTCTCTGATGCCGATATCTGGCAGGCTTTAGGTAAATTTCAGCTGGGGGACATAATACGGGCAAAGGAAGGAAAAATAAATTCAACAGTTGTCGAAAATGGGGAAAACTGGAGTGTTGGCCAGTGGCAGCTGGTGTGCCTTGGACAAGCCCTGCTCAAACGAAGTAGCATCCTGGTGCTTGACGAAGCTACAGCCTCTGTGGACACTGCAACCGATGGTGTTATACAGCGTGTAATTCATTCAGAGTTTGCAGATTGCACTGTCATCACCGTGGCTCACAGAATCCATTTTGTAATTGACAGCGATCTGGTTCTGGTACTCAGCGAAGGAAGAATTCTGGAATATGACAGTCCACTGAAGTTGCTGGAGAACAAAAGCTCGGCATTTTCAAAGCTCATTCAGGAGTATCCTGTGAGATCAGGCAGCGCCTCTAACTTAACAGCATTAAACTGCAATTAGATGTCGATTCTATCTATATATATGGCTGATAAATGAATTGTAGAAGATCGAACGAGGACGATGTGATTGAGAAGCTGTCAAGCGGGGAATGCAGTTACAAGGATGAAGGGGTTGATATTTTCAAGGATTTGAGCATTGTTCGTAAGGCCTGCATCAATTTCGCCAAAGATCGCTTCGACATTCTAAGGTCCTTGTCCCGGAAGGATATACAGATCCTTGTGGGGTATGGTTGCTCGACTTTAGAAAAGTAAATAAGAAGGAGAGGTTGGAAGCAGAAAATTTGTTTGCATCAAAGGAATCTGAAGAGAGGGGGCGTGTTGTAGCTCAGAAAATTGACCATATTCAAAAAAATCCGTTCCAGCAGTCAGAAAATCAGTTGGGTACCATTTGGAATGGCAAAAATCATGGGAAGAAACCGCTTATTTTTATGGTTCGGAGATTAAGTTTCATCCAACAGATAGGGTGGAATCAAGGGACTCAGCATTCATCGTTAGAAGATCTGGAAATTCTTCGGACTCAGTGATGTTGGAAGAAGAGATTATGTTGGAAGATAAAGATGGCCGCAAGACATAAAAATCGAGATTTAGCAGATGTGGAGTTGTAGCGAAACGCCCTGTAGTGTCAGGATCGATGCAGTTGTTCTTGACTTTGTTGCAGATGACAGTGGTGGTTTTCCAAAGCAGAAATCCGCATATAACATCGGATTTGGATTAACAACCTGGATCATCCAACTCAGATCCAATGGTCTTGCGGTGGCATAAACAAAACGGATTTTATGAGAGATAGTGCCCCCGCAAAATGGTTTAATTGAAACCACTATTTACAAAATCGACGGCTATGATGCGTTACGGCATCACTTAGTCATTTCTCAATAGACCGCCATCAGTGCCTCCGTAGGTGGTTATTGGTTTTCAAAAACCATGGGTGGCTTTGTCGTTAATACCAAAATGCTCGTCCTTTTAAACTTCCATTTCTATTTTTGGTTTTATATTATATATATTATATATATATAATATTAAAACAAGCATTTTTTAATTTCAACTAATTCAAAAATTTCCAAGAATCAGTTTTAAAACTGATCATAACAGTTAGTTAGATCAAATAGCAGATATAAAAGCAGAGATAGGAGGAGGAGGAGGGGTTCCGGTTTTTGGATCTCCAGACAGTGCTCTTTGTACTGAGATTTCAAGTGATTAATGAATGAAAAACAAACTTCTAGCATTTGTTGGTATTGATACGTCTCCTAGTTTACATAATGTATTTTCAGTCCTTGAATAAAATGAAGTATCGAAGCAGCAGGTCTCTTTTTACGTGTGTAAAGAAGAGTTAAAACCCTTAATAGGCGCTCCTTCATTTTAACTGTTATTTTCTTTTAATTCTTCTAAAGTTTGAGATGATAGATTCTGTTCAGCAGAATATCGTTTTGGGCTTTTTCCATTCTTCTTTTGAACATTTCATTCTATATCAGCAGATAATAGCATTGTGGATCGTTTATAGCATTTGATTTTGAAGATTCAATGATTGAACTCTGGAGGTGATTAAACATGGATCTATATCTCTATGACATAGTTATTTGAATGTCTTAAGCACGGATTCCTTTTCATAGCCAAGGAATTGTTTCTTAAGGTACAACATAAATTGGCGCCGTTTCCGGGGATCGAAGAAGCGAAGTTCATTTCCCTGGGTTTTCTTTCTATTTCCTCTGATTGTTCAGCGAGGAGGAAGTACTCGGCTGTGTTTTACTTTTACAGAATTCTCATTTTCAGAAAGCTAAACACGA
This sequence comes from Pinus albicaulis, assembly GCA_034641835.2. Classification (NCBI taxonomy): domain Eukaryota; kingdom Viridiplantae; phylum Streptophyta; class Pinopsida; order Pinales; family Pinaceae; genus Pinus; species Pinus albicaulis. The sequence goes on along the minus strand of JAXQQM020071431.1, from coordinate 55,040 downwards.
GGTCAAATACCTTGCAGCAGAATGTTTCATAATGCATTACTCTTGATGGTGAACAAGATTCAGATCTGAATTTTGGTGGTTTATTATTCACCTGGCGACTCCACTGATGAAAGTTTCATTAGATGAAGAATTTTTCTAGCAAGAAGATGAGAAAGTATCATGGAAAAAACATGTATCAAAATTTCCGTTTTTTAAAGGAGGTTCTATTTTTTACTGTCAGTTTAGTGGTCTATTTTCCCTTTTATATTAAAAGGATTGTTTCCTGCTTTATTTTCTCAGAAGATTATAAGGCCCAAAATGTAAATTCATTATTGGAAAAAGATGATTTTGCTTCTGCTTGTATTATAAATCTTGACACAGGTGTATCTCCTAAACATGAAAGGAGGGATGATTGTTGTATTACAATCCCGGAAGATAATCAGTCACAGTCTGGGCATAAAGGTGATGATTCATCATCTTTGGATGATAATATTTTACCTCATAAGAAATTGGCTGTTTTTCAGTTCAAAAACAGAGAAATCTTTAAACCCCTGAAGCTGCCTGCCATTCTCCATCAATATCCTTCAAAAGGATTCAATTCCTTGCTAAGTTTCTCCGGGAAGGAGAAGGAAATTTCAGCTAAATTACATATCTTGGAATTTGAGTACTTTCTGCACAAATTTCAAATTACTTATGAAGACGTAGCTTTAAGGATGTTTTTCCATTCTTTGAAGCAGGATGCTCAGCAATGGTTTCAGTGTTTGGAAGCAAATTCAATTAATTCCTGGCAAGATCTTCAAGATGTATTTCTTACATATTGGGGCGAGAATAAGTCATATAAAAATCACCTCTTGGAATTATATTCTATCCAAAGGCAAAGCAATGAATCAATTTCTAAGTTTAATAGGAGGTTTCAAAAGATTTATTTCAGCATGCCAAAAGAAATTCGACCTCCAGAAGCAGCAGCTATGGTTTATTACTTGAAGGCTCTTTCTATTGTCTTGGATTTTTATCTCAAGGAGAGAAAGCCTAGCACTCTGAAGCTGATATTTCTCTATGCACAAGAAATCGAAGATAATGTGTGGTCTTGTAGAAATTTTTCCTACGATGAAGAAAGACCAGGTTTTGTCAAAGATAATAGGGCTTGTGAAGAAAACATTGGAATTTCTTTACAAGAGAATGTAAGTTCAGAGGTGAATAAAGATTTCCAAAAAGTATTAAAAGGTTCCTGTATTGTTGAAAAACAAGAATCTAATCATTCTGAAGATTCTAGCCAAAACTTCGAAGCAACAGCTGAACTACACTATGAAAGCATGGAAGATCATTGCAATAATTTTGTGAGTAGTGAGGAAAATAGTGCAGTTTCTCAGACATGTTTACAAAAAGAGGAAGATTTTCGTAATCAATTGATGTTAAATGAATAAAATTAGCATTATGGAGAGAAAACCTTGGATGTTTATTTTCAGCCTAAATTCCTGCCTACAGGAAGTGGCAGTCAAGTTCCTAACACACAGTTCCTAATTGAAGGGTCAAACAATGAAAGAAGCTACCATGTTGAAAGATGTCTGCAAAATGTTCAAGAAAAGAAGATAACCAAAGTTTTGTCTCATGATTTCTATGATCCAGTTACTGAATACATGGAAAATTTCTTCAGTCAGCAACAAGCTTTAATGCAAGGGTATGTACAAAATTTTGTATCTAAAAATTTCTCATGGTACATTCCTCTTTTGATTTTTAAATTTTAGCAGTATGAAGGTATTAAATCTGACAAGCAGATGTTGGATTGGTCCCATTGGAAGGTTGAATTCACTTGATTAAGTTCAACCATGCTTATATATATATGATTTGTACATAAATAAGCTCAGCAGTTGAGCATTTCCAGTTGCAGTATTTCTAGTTTAAAATTTTCAGTTCAAAATAAAGATCCTAGAAGAAGAGAGGTTTCAGGAAAGTTTGAAATTTTCAGAGATTTTAGATTGGGAGAAAATTCAGTTTGACTCGACTCCATGCCCAATAAAGGCTACTGATCTACAATTTCTCATCACTTTGCTACCAAAGTACTGTCCCCAATTGGAGCCAGATGTTGTAGCCCAATATCACTCAGCAAAAAGTCAGGAGAAGTTCTTAGCAATTTAAGGTTGCTGAGGAACAATTATTCGCAAATTGTTAAAAGAAGTGGTGAGATTGAGTGAAATCCCACTTGATCCAAAGCTTCCAAAACCAGTTTTCAAGAAGCCTTCTCCAAAAGTGAAAGCGCCCCAACCTCAACCGAGAAAGAGAATGGGCCATGTTGACAGTGAAACAAAGAGAGAGAATCAGGAAGTGTTAACAAAAAGGTTAACTGGTTTTACTTAACAGCAGTGTATGGTGGTGGATTGGTTCCAGTTGCATTGCTGTCACAGACAATTTTTCAGGTTCTACAAGTTGGAAGAAACTAATTGGATGGCATGGGCATGTCCTCCCACACTAGATATAGAGCCTACAATTAGTACTGGTGTCCTCATTCTAGTGTACACTGCATTATCAATGGGATGCTCTTTGTGTGTGTTGATCCGAGCATTACTGGTATCAATAGAGGGCCTTCTGACATCTTAAAAACTCTTTTCGGGGATGCTCCACAGTATTTTCCATGCCCCCATGTCCTTTTTTGATACGACACCAACATGCCAGATTTTGAACAGGCCATCAATGGACCAAAGCGTGTTGGATTTAGAAATTGCAATGAGATTAGGTTGGGTTGCCTTTTCAGTAATACAGATATTGGGGACTATGGAAGTTATGTCACAAGTAGCATGGCAGGTATTTGTTATATTTGTACCTGTGACTCCCATCTGCATATGGTATCAGCAATACTACATACCAACTGCTAGAGAACTTTCTCGCTTGGCGGGAATTCTAAGAGCCCCGATTCTTCACCATTTTGCTGAATCACTTTCTGGGGTTTCCACAGTACGAGCTTTTAACCTGGAATCGCGATTCATAAACAAAAATATTTCCCTAATTGATGATCATTCGAGACCATGGTGTTATAACATATCTGCTATGGAGTGGCTTAGCTTCAGATTAAATCTCCTATCAAATTTTGTATTTGCCTTCTCCTTAGTGGTGGCCGTGAGCTTGTCTGAAGGTGTGATTGACCCAAGCATGTCTGGGCTAGCAATAACATATGGATTAAATCTCAATATCTTACTAGCAACAATTATATGGAATCTATGTAATGCTGAGAATAAAATGATTTCGGTAGAAAGGATAATACAATATTCACATATTCCAAGTGAAGCTCCATTGGTAATCAAAGATTCTAGACCACCTCATGAATGGCCATCTGAAGGAACAATATGCCTTGACAAATTGCAGGTCCGCTATGCCGAACACTTACCATTTATCTTGAGAGATCTCACATTAACGTTCCCCGGAAGACAAAATTTTGGAGTTGTTGGGCGCACAGGAAGTGGAAAATCTACTCTCATTCAAGTTATCTTTAGGCTTATAGAACCAATAGACGGAAAGATTATTATCGATGGCATGGATATCTGCACAATAGGTCTACATGACCTTAGATCCAAATTGAGCATCATCCCTCAAGAGCCGGCAATGTTTGAAGGAACAATGCGAGTTAATCTTGATCCACTTGAAGAATTCTCTGATGCCAATATCTGGCAGGCTTTAGGTAAATGTCAGCTGGGGGACATAATACGGGCAAAGGAAGGAAAACTAAATTCAACAGTTGTCGAAAATGGGGAAAACTGGAGTGTTGGCCAGCGGCAGCTGGTGTGCCTTGGACGAGCCCTGCTCAAACGAAGTCGCATCCTGGTGCTTGACGAAGCTACAGCCTCTGTGGACACTGCAACCGATGGTGTTATACAGCGTGTAATTCGTTCAGAGTTTGTAGATTGCACTGTCATCACCGTGGCTCACAAAATCCATTCTGTAATTGACAGCGACCTGGTTCTGGTACTCAGCGAAGGAAGAATTCTAGAATATGACAGTTCACTGAAGTTGTTGGAGAACAAAAGCTCGGCATTTTCAAAGCTCGTTCAGGAGTATTCTGTGATATCAGGCAGCGCCTCTAACTTAACAGCATTAAACTGCAATTAGATGTCGATTTTATCTAGATATATGGCTGATAAATGCATTGCAGAAGATCGAACGAGGACGATGTGATTGAGAAGCTGTCAGGCGGGGAATGCAGTTACAAGGATGAAGGGGTTGATATTTTCAAGGATTTGAGCACTGTTCGTAAGGCCTGCATCAATTTCGCCAAAGATCGCTTCGTCATTCTAAGGTCCTTGTCCCGGAAGGATATACAGATCCTTGTGGGCTATGGTTGCTCGACTTTAGAAAAGTAAAGAAGAAGGAGAGGTTGGAAGCAGAAAATCTGTTTGCATCAAAGGAATCTGAAGAGAGGGGGCGTGTTGCAACAAACAATTGACCATGTTTAGGTCATTTGCATCCAATGTCTACTTTGAAGATTAGACATTCTGCAACCTTCCCATCTTCCTTTCCTTCAAGTTGAATATGCCTCACATTGATTCAAGGAACATTGTCAAATGATTGCATGCTATAGGTGTAGAATAGGGGGAAAGAAAAATGCTTATAGAGATAGAAACATTCTTAGAAGAAGACTTGCACGATGTTTAGCTACAAAAGGGGGTTGTTAAGGAGGAAAATTGCACACGAGTTGAATAGAACAGAGAACATAACATCTCATCTCAGTTCTAAGAACATAATAAAGGTACACCTTAAATTAATGGTTGGAATGACTAGAATGAAAAGGTTGGAATGGATAGAATGAAAAGGTTGGAATGGCTAGAATGAAAAGGAAGAACAGATGAAATGATAGATGCAATCCTCTACTCAAACTTTTGATCTCATCTGCTCTAACTTTTGATTGTGCATCATTCCAAGTATCTCATGCTTTTCTTTTCCAAACAAACATGTATTTAACAAATCCGTTCCAGCAGTCAGAAAATCAGTTGGGTACCATTTGGAATGGCAAAAATCGTGGGAAGAAACCGCTTTTTTGATGGTTCGGAGATTAAATTTCATCCAACAGATAGGGTGGAATCAAGGGACTCAGCATTCATCGTTAGAAGATCTGGAAAGTCTTCGGACTCAGTGATGTTGGAAGAAGAGATTATGTTGGAAGATAAAGATGGCCGCAAGACAGAAAAAGCGAGATTTAGCAGATGTGGAGTTATAGCGAAACGCCCTGTAGTGTCAAGATCGATGTAGTTGTTCTTGACTTTGTTGCAGATGACAGTGGTGGTTTGCCAAAGCAAAAATCCGCATATAACATCGGAGTTGGATTAACGACCTAGATCATCCAGCTCAGATCCAATGGTCTTGCGGTGGCGTAAACAAAACAGATTTTATGAGAGATAGTACCCTCGAAAAATGGTTTAATTGAAACCACTATTTACAAAATCGACGGCTATGATGCGTTACGGCATCACTCAGTCATTTCTCAAGAGACCGCCATCAATGCCTCCGTAGGTGGTTATTGGTTTTCAAAAACCATGGGTGGCTTTGTCGTTAATACCAAAATGCTCGTCCTTTTAAACTTCCAATTCTATTTTTGGTTTTATATTATATATTATATATATATATATAATATTAAAACAAGCATTTTGTAATTTCAACTAATTCCAAAATTTCCAAGAATCAGTTTTAAAACTGATCATAACAGTCAGTTAGATCAAATAGCAGATATAAAAGCAGAGATAGGAGGAGGAGGAGGGGTTCCAGTTTTTGGATCTCTAGACAGTGCTCTTTGTACTGAGATTTCAAGTGATTAATGAATGAAAAACGAACTTCTAGCATTTGTTGGTATTGATACGTCTCCTAGTTTACATAATGTGTTTTCAGTCCTTGAATAAAATGAAGTATCGAAGCAGCAGGTCTCTTTTTACGTGTGTAAAGAAGAGTTAAAACCCTTAATAGGCGCTCCTTCATTTTAACTGTTCTCTTCTTTTAATTCTTCTAAAGTTTGAGATGATGGATTCTGTTCAGCAGCATATCGTTTTGGGCTTTTTCCTTTCATTCTTCTTCTAAACATTTCATTCTATATCAACAGATAATAGCATTGTGGATCGTTTATAGCATTTGATTTTGAAGATTCAATGATTGAACTCTGGAGGTGATTAAACATGGATCCATATCTTTGTGACATAGTTATTTGAATGTCTTAAGCATGGATTCCTTTCACAACCAAGGAATTGTTTCTTAAGGTACAACAAAGTGAAGCTTAGAAGCCTTTGACTCTTCAAGTATAGCCGAAATGCCTTAGAAGGCCAACCAAGGTGGATATATGTTGCTAATGATTTTGGACATCTTGTTTTATTGCAGATCCATATGTAGAAGGGTAATACATTTACTCCATATGCTAAATCTATTGATCATACATGCATCCATCTCAAGAAAAAAATGATTATTCAAAGTTTAATTGAAGTACTAATTCTGGACTACAAAAAAGACCTTACGCTGAATTATGAAACAAAGAAATGGTAGTCAAGGGAAGGCCTATTTAGGACCTGGTTTGATTAGGAGATATGGATCTTAAACATACCTTTGAAATTCTATGAATAAACCTATGAGGCTATTTGACTATGAAGTACATCTTTACAGAGATTGGCAGCATGAAGTATGATATGATTGCCTTTTATTACAAAAGTAGAATGTTATCTTGAAGATGATCATTGTCATAATTAAAGAAGTATCAATATTGTATGAAAGAAGTTTCTGTGTGGACATTGGAGGGATGCTTGTAAGTGTACTATGAAAATGAGGTCGATTTCCCCATTGTTTTTGGATTTAAAAATTTCTCTTGTAAAGATTGGGTTAGTTTCAGAATTGAAGATTGTCCTTGTAAAGGAAAAATTGTTGATATAGCTACAATTATTTGAAGAGGCCATGCCACTTAGTTTGAAAAGGAAAAGAGCAATCATATCTATAAACAAAACTATGGAAAATTTTTTCTATTGACTTTGAATATTCACATTGTCTATTACAATGCTCAAATATGGAGGTTTTTCAATCCTAGGTGAGTGTACAAGTGTTGAGTTAGTTTGGGATACTTCTAGTGAATGTTTTTGATGTTATGAAAGCTCCATCCATCTTTGATTGAGAAGCTGTTGTTCATTTCTAAGTTATAGTCCTTTCAAAATGATTTGAGAGAAGTCTAAGCCCTGAGTTGTTGGACCAAAGGATTGTGTGGGGCTCGTATCAATCAAAACCTTGAAGTAGGATCCTTATCAAGTTCCATTGAGCTTGATTCTGCATTCATATCATTTGGAATCAAATTCTTTCATAATAGAATCACATGCTCATGCAAATTGAATATTGTCTGATGGAGCAAGTTTTCAAGTATTGAGGGTTTTTTTTGCAGTGCATTATATTAGACATATTTTTTGGGGATTCAACTGTGTTAAGTAAGATTGTCTGATGCAGCAAGTTTTCTTTGGAAGATTTCTATGGAAAATATTGAAACATATTATTAAGCAATAATTTGTTGTTGTTGTTATTGGCATGACACCAATCAATAACAAGGAAAATTACAAGCCTTGCAAAGGCTATATTGAATCACTTTACATTTTCTTGGACTAGATGGAAGATTCCTTGATTGATTATGTTGACAACCTCATCTCATATGCAGAGAAGTCCATGTTCTATTGGAAGATATTAAAAGGTCCTACACCTATTTTTTTGTAGTTTCGAGAAGTAATGACATCATCACAGTCTTGAGTTTGGATTTCAAGCAAGATAATTCTTGATAAAAAGGATGAACGAAATGAGTTCTATACACTTATGTCAAGGTTGGTTGAATGAAGTTTTGGTTATTTCCTTTTATTGTATCATATTGAAAGATATGAGAAGTGTTATTTTGAAGTTGATAATTCCATGGCTGTGTAAGGGCTATTGTCAAGTATGTATTGATCTCTGATAGTATTGAAGCTATGACATAAACTTGAATTTTGAAGAAAAATCTGAGTTGATTTGTGTTGTAGATTATGCTTGTTGCTTACAAGGGTTCATTGTTGGAGCTACTAAGAATATCAATTTCTTCGCTGAGTTTAGCTAATATTAATGCCATTTCATATAGTAAGAATGTTAGCTGTAAAAGTATCACTTAAGTTAAGAGTAAAAGTGTTGCCACGATGGCCAGAAAGAGTATCTATCATGACAAGAGTATGATGACTGGTTTAGTACTAAAGAAGTAAGAGGACATCTTGGTACAAGGTTGAAATTCCTAAGAAACCCTAGCTGATTTGAGGAAGCAAAGAAAGCAATATGATGATGATGATGATGATGATTATGATGATGCAGAGGACGAATATGACGAGTTTACAAATGGATTTAATTTTTGAAATAAAGAAAGGATCAAGAGGGAGTTGTAAATCCCCTAGAATCCTAAAAATAAGTATTTCGTATATTTCCTTGATTATTGTTATTAATTTAATTTTGGTTAGTCTCTGGTCTTTATTTCATTTTTTGGGTTATAATTATTTTTTCCTTGATGTCCTATTACGGATTACAGATAGATCGTGATAGCCTGCCAAGGCTTTGGTAGTAGTTGGAAGAATTTGGAAGAATGAAGTAAAGTATGTTGCAAGACGACTCTCTCATGAGTGATTTTTGTTCAAGAGGGAGAAATTGGATCAATATATAGAAGGGATCCTAGTTTAGAGGGAGTAGACATGCCCACAAGTTTGAAGGATGTCATTGTACCAAGATCCGTGGAAAGTTAGCAATGACTTCAAGATGGATTCACAAGATCAAGAATTTTTTGGCAGCATAGAAAAGTGCAAAGCGAATATTCTCCCAGGAAGAGGGAGAGGACACTAAGAATACATTTTCTCCAATTGCAGTTTGGAAAGTTGAGAAGTAGGGAAGCTTCAAGATTGCTTGATTAGATAAAATCATGATGATAAATGCACGTGATACAAAAGGAGTAGTGAGGCTCCTATGTATTTATATGGTCGAGTTGTTTGTTGACATTCTCATTGTCCCTAAATGAAGTTGGACAAGCTTGAAGTAATTGAGAGTGTTTCCCTTGAAGGGAGTGTTGATGTTTTAGCATCAAGGGGAAGATAATATCCCTTAGGTCTTGGACCAAGAAACAAAGTAATATTGTTGTGGAGATTGGCCTAGTTAGCATCAAGGCCTCCGAGTGCTCTCCTTGTCAGTAAGTTCTCGCCATATTTCCTTGGGGTTTGGCCAATGGTGTAACAGCCTCAGGTTGATTTTCCATATAAATAAAGTTGAACCAAGGTCATGGGTCACATAAGCTGAATGTGTTAGTTTTTGTAGCATCAGAGGTGTTCTAGTCACAAGAATTTGTGGAAAGCTTATAACAAAAAATTTCTCCATAACCCATAAATAGTTTATGGAAAGATAAATTGGGGGTTTCTATGGTGTATATTTTTAGATATAATATTGGGAACCTCCACAGTCTTCATTTTTTTGTTGACGTTTCGAGTCTAAATCAAGACTCATCATCATGTTCGTCCTGATGATGAGTCTTGATTTAGACTCGAAACGTCGACAAAAAATGAATACTGTGGAGATTCCGAATATTATATCTAAAATTTTATGGAAATTCCACCTAAAAGTCTCTCAATCAGATTATTAGCCTATTTTAAAATATTTCCTAAGTCTAAACTTAGGAAAATGGGTTAATTAATTAGTATTAATTGAGAAAGGTGCGAATCATATAGAAACTAACATGGATCGATCCATAAATAATATTAGCCATCGATTATGTTTTAATCTTGGTTGTTAGAGTCCCAAATGGAAATTATAAGAGGAGGTCGATGGGTAGATGGAGAACACATTCTTGAGATTGCTTTTCTTGGGCAGTTCAATTTTCGAGAGAGCAGTAGCAATTGTCGGAAGAATTTGAGCTAGAGAAGGGAAGAAGAGACAGAGAGGGGCAAGGATAGTGAGTCCAGAGGAAGAGATTCCAGTTTCCGATAGTAGCTCGTAGAGAGGCATAAATAGCCACAGTGTGGTTGATGCATGGGCTGCACAAAAGTATATAGATGAAATTCGATTTTCTTTGGAGAGAAGACAGGTTTCAGTTCTAGAGGTTGGGAATTTTTTCCAGAAGGCTGGAGAGACAATTTATCAGTCAAAAATAGATAGGATGGCTTGATGAGTAGTTGTTTCAAGAAGAGTGTGGAAGGGACTGTGCTAGGGTGACATAGGCCTATGCAAAAGCTATTTGCACATCTCATGTGAGGCTGTCCGTTAGAGCCAAGATTGCTTTTGGGGTGAGGAAAATTCCTCACTAGATTTTTGCCAATATTTTTCTCTGTAGGATTGCCAGATTTTGACATTTAGTTGTACTTAGAATTTGTCACTGCTTCTTAATTAAAACCCTTAGCTGCTACACCATTTTTTCCAAGTTGGGTTTTTCTGGGGATATTTGTCTAGAAAGAATCATGTCAATTTTTTGTGTGTGTGCCAGTATTTTCTCAGATTCTAGTTTATCTTCTGTAGAATTTAATTTGGTAAAAATTGCAGTTGTGAATTATTTGTTTTTTTTTGCGGGAAAATAAATTGCTAATCAATTTACAGTTAGAAGAATAATTTCCAGTTGTTGTTAGCACTCCACCAGTTCTCTGAAGGCTGAAAAGGAGACTGACAAAGGTAACCACATACCACTTTGACCTAGTAGCTAGCCCTACCAACCTGAGAGGGCACTCTCTATGTGATCATAGTCATAGATTGACTGTGATATGAAGGATATTAGGCTAGATATGATAAGCTCAGGTAGGTTTTGAGTGTTTTAGTGTTTGATGTTGGATCAGGGATGAAACCAAGTAGCTAGGTCTAGGTATCAAAGGGTTTACATCTACAAAGATATAAAGGAGAAAGGTAGTAGTGGATATATGATGGCTTTATGGTTTTTTAGGTATGGTGGAAGGTCTGAAAATTAGAGGAATTTAATGAGAATGTTCAATCATGAATTCATTAAACTGGAAGCATGAAACACAAAATGAAATTTCCATATAAACAGAGCTAAATTAATAGAATTCTGCCTATGAACTGTAAGGAAAGCCACTTAAGATACAAGATATGGAAAGAGGAGCTATATATCATTCATAAAATACTATAATAAAGAAAATACATGATCATAAACTCACTGAACATGAATTCCTAGATAATAGCTACAACCACATCCTTTGATTTCTGAATATGAAAAAGAAATTACAAGCTACAAGAATTACAATCCTATGATGTCCAACCAGTCAAATGACTCTGAAAATGATAGATACATACCAAAACAACATATACCCTCTCTCAGGGGTCGAATCCATCAATTTTGGAGCTGATTACATGATATGCTCAACAAAACCCTAATGTCTAGGGAGGCCAACCAATTCACCTCATCATAGGAAACTAGATACATTTGACCAAAAATTACATCGACAAGCAATTATATACCATATTTCACTATTTACCAGCTCAATTACACTTCATGACATCACAAATCATCATCATCCATCAATTACACATGTTAAAAGTCAAACTAGGTCAAACTGCCTATGAAAAATGCCTGCTGGAGAAAGCGCAACGTCCCTAGAGAAAGTGCAACGTGCTGGGGAAAAAGGCAATTTAAAGGCCGTTCAGGTGTCCAAATGCTGATTGAAAGTTGCTATGGATAACCCTAGATGTCTACTACATGATAGGATTTTCAAGCACTCAAAAAGGTGGCTACTAGCCCTCCAAATCTTGATTCTCCTAAGAGTACTCAGAAAGCGCAGCGTGGCCTCCAAAAAGTGGGCAGAAATGTCAAATTTTGCTTGTTTTTGGGAATTTTGACCCTCAAAAAGTGGTTGAAATGGCTCCACCGTTGACTAGGATTTAAGTATACATCAGGAGGAATCCACAAATGCTGAGAATGCATCCATTGGACCTACCCAACAAAAGCGCAACGTGGTCCATGCTGCGGTTTTTCTTTTCAAAATTTCCAATTTTGACCAAAACTGACAAAAATAAAAATTTGCTCCAAAACTCCTAAAAATTGGTCTAGAGATGCCTGAAAAGGTATGTTATGCCACTAAGGAAGCATCAACAAGTAACTCCAATTTAGCCTTCTCCTTTTGACTAATTATGGTTTCCTTTAGTTTTGCTTACAATTGTTGACTTTGAATTTGTAAATTTGATTCCTAGTGTAGTAGTGGTCAACCATGCATTTTTGTAACTTGTTGTCTCTGTTATCCTTGTCAAGGAGCTTCTCGAAGTGAATATTGACTTTCTTAAGCAAAAAATCCATATTTTCATTGATTTCCATGGATATCCTTTCTTCAAATGTCAACTCTTCCTCTGGTGGATTTTGCTCTCTTTCTTTTTGAAGTGCCCTTTAGAGACCCATGGTCCTTGGCCTCTTCCTTGTCACTTGATATTCATGCTTTTCTAAATCTTCACTGTCAGCCACTGCTTTGCCTTTCACATCTTGCATACTAACTGGAAATTTATTTTTCTCTAAAGACAATTGTTTTGCCTTCAACTAATTGTTCTCTTGTTCTAGGAAGGAAATTATGAAATTAGCCCTTGCCAATTTGTCCTCGAGTTATTTTATATGAGTATATTTTTCCTTGATGATATGTTGTAGATTTTCATGCTCTTCACTGGCCTTCAATTCTACTATGTTAATGTCATGATGGATGATCTCCTCAACATGCAAAGATGTCTCATGTTGTAATTGTAATCCATGCTCTGCTGATGTGGGCTTGGCCCCTTCCTCAATCTGAGGAGAAAACACAATACTTCTACCTCTCTGGTATGTTTGAGTGACCTCAATCTTCCTCCTCACTGAAATTGTGCTAGGTGAGACAATCTCCACATGTCTAGATGGTGTTGATGGTGCTGATGGTGAACTAGGGCTAGTAGGTTGGCTACTGGAAGTCAAAAATACATTTTCTTGCATGAAGGTTTCCCAAGAGATGTTCTTCTTTTCAAGCTGGTGTAAAACAATGATTTTTATAAGAGCATGGTGGAAGAGGTTGCCTTCAAGACTACTCTGCTTATGTTGAATTTTTTTACCATCTTTTCCAAACTTCTATAGAAGTAATAGGGAAAATTGAGTGGCTTTACCCCTGTGAAATGCATGATAAGTCTGATATGATACCCACATAGTCTAGAAAATATTCCCTCACAAGTGAATTAATTCATGACGATCTTCATTAGTGGTGTATACTTCTCAAGGAGGTGCCCATTAGGAAAAATTTTCTTCATGTGTTGTTGATAATGCCTTCTGAGATAGGGCTGGTAATTTTGAATGTCTGGGTATTGATTTTTGATCCATTTTTCACCATGATTGGGTATCCATTTGGCCTTAGCTACTACATCAGTTGATATAGTGAAAGTAACCCCTGCAATCATGACCTTATCCTTTTTGAGTTGTGTGGCAAACAATTTGGTTAATGTGGCATGGTATTTGACTTTCTTAACTTGTTCACAAAAAGGAAGACACCCTACCCTTTGAAAAAATTGTTTGGTTAGTGGTGAATAAATTACTTCGTGAGTGGTTAAGGGCTCATATCTTATCAGTTTTCCTCCCTTACTGTAATACTTCTTCTCCTCCATTAGATTGTTTGCAAATGGAAAATCCCTAATGGCACAAAATAGGGAAAGGGAGTGAATGGGATAGGATGAATGAGTTAGGGAAGGGATATGGGAGTAGGAAAATTTAGCGAGGTGGACAGGGGTTTTAGGGAAGTATAACAAGTGAAATGGGAATGGGAATTGAGCTAGGAAATTTGTACACAGTCCTAGCTAGGAAAACTGCCAAAATTTGGAGTATTAGGCTAGGGTTTAGGTTTTGGGGCTTAAGAAATGGGAATGAAGGGATGTGAAGGCTATGGGAGATGGTTTTGAGTGTGAGGGAGGTTAACGAGTCGATGGGAAGGTATTTTTGTCTTGAAAGTTTTGAAAATATGGTCCGGCCATTAAAACACAGCGTAGGGGCCAATGGGGGGTTTTCACTCTCAATCAATGAAATTGAGCTGCAAGGAGGGGTTTCTAAGGTGTAACTTACTTGTTCACTGATGATGAACACCTTGATAGCCTTCAGGAACCTTCAAAAGTTGATTTTATGCCTTTGAGAGAGAAAACACAGCGTGTAGAAGAAAGCACAACGTGTAGCCCATAAAGCGTAGCGTGTAGCCCAGAAAGCACAATGTGGCTACTTTGGAATCAAAATTTTGGACTGTTTTTAATGTGAAATTGTTGATATTTCCTTGGTAGGTGAGAGAGAACTCTTCTTCAACGAGGTGAATGAGAAAATGAGCTTGAATTGGTCTTTTATAACTTGTGATGGTCTCTTTTCTTCATAGTAGTGGGATGGCCCACTACATGTATTTTCACTTTGCTTTGAAAACTTGTAGCTTTGAAACTTTGTTATGCAGCTTTAGGAACATTAGGAACTTATTACATATTTGAAACATAAATTACAATTTGAAACCAAACTTCATTGAACAAATTTACCTATTTCCACTCCTCATTTGCTGGATTTTATGCATGGAATGACAGATTTGGTGACATTAACCCTAATGACCAAATGGTGACACTGAAATGAATGAAAACCATGATGATGTTTACTGAAGTGATGATGATGACCTTTCAATTATGGTACACTAAACTGAGTGATGACAAGGATCGGCATGTAAAATTTATGAAAGGAGTGGAAATAACCCTAGACACACTATCTAGTGACCAAATATTTATTTGAAGACCTAATGGAATGACAAAAAATTGACTTTGAGAACCTAACAAGACATGGTAAGAGAATATTTGATCACTGGTGACAGGCTGAATAGACTGATACTAACATTGGCTCCAGCTGGGGATGGCGGCTCCTTGGAGGTGTCAAGAACACCGTAGACCGAGTAGGCTAACCATTGGGCATGGAGTCAAAAATAAAAAAACAAAACTAAATAATGAAAACTGACTAAAAAATGAACTGAATTTACTTTTACTAAACTTAGGAATCAACATCAAATCAAGGGAGCTTTATGGCCTTCACTTCGGGCTCCAAACTCCGATGATTCTCTTATTCACACTTTGGCAGAAAAATTAAACTGATATGTACAATGAAATTAAGAAACTTCAGAAATATGCTCAAAAAAGGTAGTGCTTGAGAAGCCTACCATTGACTGGTCCTCCGATGCAATATTCTCCATTCATTTCCTCCAATAGATAAGCATGTTGTCTATCCTCTTGAAGCTGAAATTTCATATGCATGTTGTCTATCCTCTTGAAGCTGAAATTTCATATGGTCCCTTCCATAAGTTCTAAAATTTACCGTGCTTCCCTTTCTCTTAGTTTCTAACATCCCAACGGGGGACCACATCACCAATTCTAAAATAATCTACCTTTGTCTTGCGGTCAAATACCTTCTTAATTCTTTCTTGAAGCTTAGAGGTGTTTTGAAACACCTCATCCCTGGTTTGCTGGAGATGAATCATTTGATTGATCTGACGTTGCACATCATTCATTTCACTACCTGCTTCGTGTAATAATTTCATAACTGGGATTGCAAGTGATGCAGGGAAAGTTGTGTCGACTCCATATACCAATTGGAAAGGAGACATACCTATTGAATTCTTGCTACTCACTCTGTCCGTCCATAAGGCATTGATAACTTTTTTATGATAGTTTTTCTTTTTTTCCTTCAACATCTTCTTTATAATGTTGACGAAATATTTGTTTGAATATTCAGCCAATCCATTACCTTGTGGATAATATGCAATCGAGTGACCCAATTTGATGTTGTATTTCTCGAAAAACTCAACCATTTTCTTGGACTTGAATGCAACCGCATTATCTGTAATTATTTTGTGTGGAAAACCAAATCGAGACAAAATATTAGTTTCCAAAAACTGAATAAAGACTAAATCTGTAGCTTGCCTCGTTGGGATTGCTTCTATCCATTTAGTGAAGTAGTCGGTAGCTATCAAGATCCACTTATGTTGGGAAGAATATGCATGGTGGATTTCTCCAATGAAATCAAGGCCCCATTGCTGAAATGGCACTTGCACGGATATGGGTTGCAAAGGCAGTGGGAGAAACTTCCTCTTACTTTGAAATATCTGGCATTCATGACAACTCATCACGGTTTTATATAAATCAACAAAGAGAGTAGGCCAATAATAACCAGCCCTCAACACTTTATTTGCCGTATTTTTCCAAAAAAAATGACCTCCATAATATCCCTTGTGAAAATAACTCATTACCTCCTTGGCTTCAGTTTCTATAAGTAACTTTAGCAAGAAAACTCCTGGGTCTTTCCAATATAGAGCGTTGTCTGAAATGCAGTACTTAGAAGTTTTAAAATTTAATGATCTACCCTTGCTTTTAGATATGTCTGGTGGAGGATTAAGATGCTAAAGAACATAAATGGTGTCGACATACCAAGGGGACGAGAGAATTTTTTTTGATACCTGTATGAGTGAGTCATCATATTCTTCTTCGAACAAAACTGAAATGAGATTGATGTCAAGTGCATGTAAATTGGATTCAACCGTCAACTTTTACAATCCCTCTCCTTTTATTAGCTTTGTAGGCTTGATCTCAAGATCATACTCTAGCATAATTTCTATCCACTTTCCTCTTCTGCCTTCCGGATTAGTCTGCATGAGGACATCCTTCACTGATGCATTAGGGACATAGGCTAGAATGTGTGAGTGAAGGTTATACACTCGAAAGTCCTTTAATGCATTTACTAGGGCCAAGGCTTGATTCTCAATGATGTTATATCTAAGGGGAACATCTCTAATGGTACAACTAAAGAAAGCAATGGGTTGCTCAGTCTTATCCTTATTTTGCATAAAAACAACGACCAAAGTATGTTTGGAGGAAAATTAAAATATGATGAAATCAATGGTATAGTCAGGGCTGAACAAAATAAGAGTCGTTGTCAAAGAAAACTTAACTGAACTAAATGAATTTTTAGCATTCTCCGACCACCTTACCTCACTGTCCTTTTAAAGCATATTGGCCATCTCTCGAAGATGCTCGACAAGGTTTGGGATAAATCTTCTCAAGAAATTCATCTTACCATTAAAGGCTTGGATCTCCTTCTTGACGCATGGAAAATATATTTGCTTAATGGATTCAATCCAAGAAGGATCAATACAGATACTATCTTTGGAGATGATATGGCCAAGAAGCTTGCCCTCCTCCATGGAAAAAATACTCTTTTTGGGATTGAGTGAAATCCCAAAATTTCTGCACTTCTGATATACAACTCTCAAATGAAATAAATTTTCATCATGAGAATGGGAGGAAACAGTCAAATCATCAAGGCACACTACTAGAAAAACATCTTTCTCATTTGCGAAAATGATGTCCATCGCCCGATGAAAAGTGACTCCTGCATTCTTTAGCCCAAATCGCATTTTGGCATACTTGAAGGTGCCCCAAGGTGTCGTGAAAGAAATTTTGTCTTGGTAATCCTTATGCACTAAGATTGATTATATCTCAAATATCCATCAAGGAGCGACATTCAAGATGACCCAACCATTCTTTGCAGGATATGGTCCATCTTAGGAAGGGGATAGTTATATTTTAAGAACACCTTATTCAGGTTTTTGAAATCAATACAAAGATGAATCTCTCTCGTTTTCTTTCTCACCAGAACAATATTTGACATCCATTCTGAAAATCGAGTGGGAACAATGATACCAACTTTAAAGAGTCCATTTACCTCTTTCTCTATTGACGGTAACAATCTTGGATTAATTCTTCTCAATTTTTGTTGGAAGGGCTTTTGATTAGGCTTGGCCAGAATTGTATGCTGAATGATATTTCTATCATATACTCTCAAATATGCATAATCACAAGAAAATACATTAGACAATTTAGATAACAAGGCTATGTATTTAACTTTCATCTCTGGAGATAAGGACTTGGACAACTTGACCATTTTGGCATTGTCTATTGTTCCAATATTCACATCTTCGACACCCTTCTCAGTAGGAACCATGGTCTTCTTTCTGGCAACATCATCTTGATCAAACAAATATTCAGTACAAGACCCCTTGGAATGTTATTATCTTTAAGATATAACACTTCAACTTGAATAGCCTCGATCACTTGATCATATTTATCATATACCTCATAAATATAAGAATTTTCAAACTCACCTTCCATCTTCAGAAAATTATTCACCTGTTTGTCATCCCAGAACACTTGCCAATACCTCAAGTTGTCAGGGACAGCTGGTCGATGTTTGACATGAATTTTAAAATTTCCTATTAGAACATATTGGAATCTTAAAGGTACTTGCCGATGTGGAAAGTGAATCTGCCATAAGATTTTGACTTCTTGGAATGACCGACAATGTATATTCAGGAATTTTTTTGAGAATTTCAAGTAAAACATTTCAATATGCTCTCATCCTTGGATGCTTTGCATGGTATTCCCATTTTACCTGTTTGATTGCAAGCTCGAAGTCGCCATAAATATAAATTCTCTTTGTACCTAAATTTTTCATAATTTTGAGGCCGATGATCAATGCCTCATACTCAACTTCATTATTGGAGCAATCGAAAGCTAAATTATAGGAACACAATCTCATATTTTTTGAAATTTTACTTGATTGATGAATTGGACTACGGATCCAGATTATGATGCCTGCCCCATATTTTCCTAAGGCACCGTCGAAATCCATGGTTCAAAGACCATTCTCATCACCGGGAAGTTGGAATTTTGCAGTTTGATTTGTTTCTTCCTTTTGGGCCACTCTTTCAACCTGTTTAGTTCCTTTTTCTGATTTTTCCGATATCTGCTCTGAAGTACTAGGTTTATTTCCTTGTCCCTCATCCAAAACTTCTTAGACACTATTTGAAATTTCTAGAATTTCCTCAGCTTATATAATCTGACTATCTAAATCATCAAAACCACTATCATTAAACAAAATAAAGGACTCAATATCAGTATATATAGAATTGATAGGGTGATTATTTGGTGATCATATACTTCATTTTTGTCTCCCGTTACAACTTCCTTAGTTGTCCAAAAACCGGGATGGTGGCATAAGAGAAATCCAATTGAAGAGTACTTCTTAACTTTTATCCCCATGATCCTGACAACAACAAGCCATACCGTGGAGGTATATCAACCACTACCAAATCCATTAAGACATTTTTAGCAGGAATTTATTCAAGTGAAGCCAACAAGTATTTTATAAGACCAAGACATCGTACTCTATTAGAATAAAAAGAGTAAATATAATGGTAAGTTCGAGTTATGTCCAAGCCAAAATTTTCCATTATGGCCTTTGGCATCAGGTTATGAGAAGCTCGGAAATTAAGCATGACATTATGGAGGATACACCGATGAACCCTCAAACTGAGATAAAACGGGGGAAATTCCCTATTTTCTAGTTGACCATCTATGGATGGACCAAAAAGGAGCTCAGGTTGATCATCTTAAACATTTACCATGTTTGACATAGGGTATAATTTCAACATTTTAGCAACATGATATTTGTATTGGTTATTTTTCACAAGCTCGGTCAAGGGGATAGAAACTTTCGACTTAGAGATTTCATTTTCTAAGCTAAACATATTGGATTATTTATATACCTCTTATACAGTGGTGTCCCTCTTGTCGGGCTGGTATTTTGTTGCAGATTTCTTCTTTTGGCCTTCTTTCTCTTTGTTTGGTGTACTTGTATATGCTTGGTTATTCTTTCTCTGATTTGTAGGAGCAGACTCCTTTCCCTTGTTTTGACTAGCTTGGGGATTTTGTTTGGACTGAGTATCTTTTTTGCTGAGTTATCCTCTTCCGAATAGGAGTGATAGGAACATCTTGGTTTCTCAAATAATATTGTCTCTACTGTGATCTGAGAGCATTAAGATACCCCCGTTGATAGTCATCAGATTGGACCTCTAAATCATCATCATTTGCAAGCATATAGTCCTCATCTTTCAGAAAATACGTTTTTTCAATGTATTCTTCATCTTCTGTAAGGAAGATAGCCTGTCCATCTTCTGTGAAGGAATGATTTTATTCTACAATCTCATCTTCCTCTTCAACCCCTTGAGCATAATTCTGCTGCAAAGGAGTGTGGATCTGCTGTTGGGATGGCTGCTTTGGAGCTCTTTGTTCCCTTTGTTTAATCCTAAACTGAGGCTGCTGCTGCTGGCCTTGGAAATTAGGATTCCAAACCTAAGTTTCTGGTTACCTTTCAGTGATAGAAATTCTATCCACCATTATCTCCACAGTCCTAATCAGAGTATCCAATTTTTCATCAGAGGATGTGGATGGTTCCTCCTTAATTTTCACCTTTCTTTCACCTTTGGTATTTGAATTTTTGATCATCAAATTTTCTTCGACACTAACCGCGTTTTTATGCATCTATTCAAGTGTTACATAGCTTCTTTCTCTGAGCTGGTATGCCATATCTAGATCAAAAGCATCCAGATAGTGCAAGGGAGAAAAATCTAGAGGAGGCTTGATATCATTGGGGATTGAGTTATATACCCAGTTAAAGCGAGCAGTAAAATCTTGAACAGAATTATTAGGATTTGTTTCTAAATTTTCATATTCAGAAGGAACCTGAAGTGGATTCTTTTTCACTTCCCACCTAGCTATAAATGCATCATTTAATTGCTCCATATTTTCTATGAAATGGGCGGTCAAAGAACAGAACCATGTTTTTACATCCCCGAAAAATATTTGGGCAATGATCCTCATTATTACATCATCGACATCAATCTCTTCTAAATTAATGAAATCAATGACCTTCACTAAGTGTTGCTTGGAACTAATCTCTGAGGTTTCATCAAAGAGAGGAATCCTTTGACCACAACCTTGTGGTAAGGGTGCAAGTTGACTAGGTAAAACTAGAGGTGAAAATCTCACCATGAACCCTACTAAATGTGGTGTAGGAGTAACAATAGGAGGGGTAGAATGAGAAGGTTTTTGAGGAGGAAATGATGTATAAGGGATGGAATAAGTGGCAAAAACTAATAGAGATGGTGTTGGAGTGAACAAAGACTCTTGATGATACTGGATGATAGCTTTCTCAGATGTATATTGGAGTTGGTTGGCTAATTTTTCAAGTTTATCAAACTGACTCCAGACTTTCCTATCAAAATCTGACTCAGAGTTGGATTCTATAGATGATGTACTATCTTCAATCTTTATAGAATCAAATACTATTTCATATAATGATGTAACTTCAGATAACCTCAAGGGATCAAACACTATTTCAGACAAGGAAGTTTCTGACTTTGATCTAAACAAAGATAATTCAAATTTCAGATCGAATGGAATATCTTCAAGGGAAAGTATTTTTGCAGGTAATAATGTAGACCTTACCAATGGAGATGAACGTAACTGAATCTATGAATGTTGAGATCTATGTTTTCTGATGAGCTTCTTCGGACCTTCAACAGGAGGAGCTAGATGTGGATCAGGATTTGATCTTGTGTATCTTTTCAAAGCCAATGTATTCTTGCTTTCTGCACCTCAGCTCTCTACAACCTGAATCAACCTTCACGAACACTAGGGCCTATCACCCACAAGCCTAGAATTCGATGAAAAGTAATAGTACTCCCAGGGAAGATTTGTCACTTTGTTCCTCGACAACAGCGCCAAAATGTTAGCACTCCACCAGTTCTTTGAAGGCTAAAAAGGAAACTGACAAAGGTAACTACATACCACTTTGACCTAGTAGCTAGCCCTACCAGGCTGAGAGGGCTCTCTCTATGTGATCATAGTCAAATATTGACTGTGATATGAAGGATATTAGGCTAGATATGATAAGCTCAGGTAGGTTTTGAGTTTTTTAGGGTTTGATGCTAGATCAGGGATGAAACCAAGTAGCTAGGTCTAGGTATCAAAGGGTTTATAGTTGCAAAGATATAAAGGAGCAAGGTAGTAGTGGATATATGATGGATTTAGGGTTTTGTAGGTACGGTGGAAGGTCTGAAAAGTAGAGGAATTTAATGAGCATGTTCAATCATGAATTCATTAAATTGGAAGCATGAAACACAAAATGATATTTCCATATAAACAGAGCTAAATTAATAGAATTATGCTTATGAACTGTAAGGAAAGCCACTGAAGATACAAGATATGGAAATAACATCTATATTTAATTCATAAAATACTACAACAGAGAAAAGACATGATTATAAACTCACTACACATGATTTCCTAGATAATAGCTACAATTGCATCCTTTGATTTCCGAATATGAAAATGAAAGTACAAGTTATAAGAATTACAATCCTCTGATGTCCAACTAGTCAAATGACTCTGAAAATGATAGATACAGACCAAAACAACATATACCCTCTCTCAGGGGTCAAATCCATCAATTTTGGAGCTGATTACATGATATTCTCAACAAAATCGCAATGTCTAGGGAGGTCAACCAATTCACCTCATTATAGGAAACTAGATACATTTGACCAAAAAATACAGTGAAAAGCATGTATCTACCCTATTTCACTATTTACCAACTCAATTACACTTCATGACATAAAAAATTCATCATCCATCAATTACACATGTAAAAAGTCAAACTAGGTCAAACTGCCTATGAAAAATGCCCGCTAGAGAAAGCACAACGAATTCTGGAGAAAGTGCAGCGTGCTTGGAGGAGCAGCATGCTAGGGAAAAAGGAAATTTGAAGGAATTACTGACTAGGATTGAAGTACACATCAAGAGGAATCCACCAATGCTGAGAATGCATTCATTGTACCTCCCCAACAAAAGCACAATGTGGCCCACGATGCGATTTTGCCAGTGTGACTGGTTTTCAAAATTTCCAATTTTGGCAAAAAACTGACAAAAATCAAAATTTTCTCCAGAACTCCTCAAAATTGGTCTAGATATGCCTGACAAGGTATGTTATGCCATGAAGAAACATCAACAATTAACTCCAAGTTACCCTTCTCCTTTGACTAGTTAGGGTTTCGTTTAGTTTTTCTTGCAATTGTTTGACTTTGACTTTGTAAATTTGATTCCTGGTGTAGTAGTGGTCAACCATGTGTTTTTGTAACTTGTTGTCTCTGTTAGCCTTTTCAAGGAGCTCATCCAAGTGAATATTGACTTTCTCAAGCCAAAACTCCCTATTTTCATTGATTTCTATGGCTATCCTTTCTTCAAATGTCAACTCTTCCTCTGGTGGATTTTGCTCTTTTCTTTTTGAAGTTCCCTTTGGAGACCCATAGTCCTTGGCCTCTTCCTTGTCACCTGCTCTTCATGCTTTTCTAAATCTTCATTGTCAGCCACTGCTTTTCCTTTCACATCTTGCATACTAGCTTGAAATTGATTTTTCTCTAAAGACAACTGTTTTGCCTTCAACTAATTGTTGTTTTGTTCTAGGAAGGAAATTATGAAATTATCCATTGCCAAGTTTTCCTTGAGTTCTTCGATCTGAGCATATTTTTCCTTGATGATTTGATGTATATTTTCATGCTCTTCACTAGCCTCCAAGTGTACTATGTCAATGTCATGATGGATGATCTCCTCATCAAGTAAAGATGTCTCATGTTGTAATGGTAATCCCTTCTCTGTTGATCAGGGCTTTGCCCCTTCCTCAATCTGAGGAGCAAACACAAGCCTTCTGCCTCTCGGTATGTCTGAGTGACTTAAATCTTCCTCCTCATTGAAACTGTGCTAGGTGATCCAATCTACATATGTATAGACGATGTTGATGGTATTGATGGTGAACTAGGGCTAGTAGGCTGGCTACTAGAAGGCAAAAAGACATTTGCCTGCATGAAGGTTTACCAAGAGATGCTTTTATTTTCAAGCTGGGGTAAAAAAATTATTTTGATAAGATCATGGTGGAAGAGGCTGCCTTCAAGGCTACTCTTCTTATGTTGAACTTTTTCTGCCATCTTTGCCAAAATTCTGTAGAGGTAATAGGGAAAATTGAGTGGCTTTACCCCTATGAAATGCATGAGAAGTCTGATATGATATCCATATATTCTAGGAAATATTCCCTCACAAGTGAAGTACATCATGATGATCTTCATTAGTGGTGTATACTTCTCAAGGAGGTGCCTAACAAGAAAAGTCTTCTTCATGTGTTATTGATAATGTCTTTAGAGATAGGGCTGGTAATTTTGAATGTCTAGGTCTTTGTTTTTGAACCATTTTTCTCCACGATTTGGTATCCATGTGGCCTCAACTACTACATCAGTTAATATAGTGAAAGTAACCCTGCAAGAATAACCTTATCCTTTTTGAGTTGAGTGGCAAACAATTTGGTCAATGTGGCATTCACAAAAATGAAGACACCCTACCCTTTAAAAACATTGTTTGGATAGTGGTGAAGACATTAATTCATGAGTGGTTAAGGGATCATATCTTATTTTTTGGCCTCCCTTATTTTAAGAATTCTTCTCCTCCATCAGATGTTTTGCAAAGGGAAAAACCATAATGGGAAAAAACAGGGGAAGGGAGTGAAGGGATAGGATGAAGGGGTCAGGGAAGGGTGACAGGAGTAGGAAAATTTATGGAGGTGGACAAGGATTTTAGGGAACTATAGGAAGTGAAATTGGTATGGGAATTTGAGCTAGGAAATATTTACACAGTTATAGCTAGGAAAACTGCCAAAATTTGTAGTATTAAGCTAGGGTTTATGGTTTGGGGCTTAGGAAATGGGAATGAGGTGAAGGCCATGGGAGATGGTTTAGAGTGTAAGGGAGGTTAAAAATTCTATGAGAAGGTATGTTTGTCTTGCAAAATTTGAAAATATGGGCTAGCCACTAAAACACAACGTAGGGGCCAATGGGGTTTTCAATCTAAGTCAATGAAATTGAGCTGCAAGGAGGGGTTTCGAAGGTGTAACTTACTTGTGCACTGATTCTGGACACCTTGATAGCCTTCAGAAACCTTTAGAAGTTGATTTGATGCCTTTGAGAGAGAAAACGTAGCGTGTAGAAGAAAGCACAACGTGTAGCCCAGAAAACGCAGCATGGCTACTTTGGCAACAAATTTTTGGACTGTTTTTGACTTGAAATTGTTGATATTTCCTTGGTAGGTGATAGATAACTATTCTTCAATGAGGTGAATGAGAAAATGAGCTTGAATTGGTCTTTTATGACTTGTGATGGTCACTTTTCTTCATAGTAGTGGGATGGTCCGCTACATGTATTTTCACTTTGCTTTGAAATCTTGTAGCTTTGAAACTTTGTTATGTAGCTTTAGGAACATTAGGAACTTATTAAATATTTGAAACATAAATTATAATTTGAAACCAAACTTCATTGAACAACTTTACTTATTTTTGCTCCTCATTTGTTGGATTTTAGACATGGAATGAAAGATTTGGCGACCTTAACCCTAATGACCTAATGGTGACACTAAAATGAATGAAAAACATGATGATGTTTACTGAAGTGATGATGATGACCTTTCAATGATGGTACACTCAACTAAGTGATGACAATGACCGACATGTAAATTTTTTGAAAGGAGTGGAAATAGCCCTAGACACACTATCTGATGACCAAATTTTTATTTGAAGACCTAATGAAATGAAATTTTTTTGACTTTGAGAACCTAACAAGACATGGTAAGAGAATATTTGATCACTGGTGACAGGATGAACAGAAAGACACTAACAACTGTAATAGTTGAAATTTTCATAGAATGGAGGGAAAATTATTATAGAGGGCATCACTTGTGGTTTATTAATGGCCATGGAAATTGAAAAAGGAAAAGACACAAGAAATGGAAATTTAATATGAGAAAGAAAAGAAAATAGGAGAAAAGAAATATGAAGAGACATAATTATGCATGCAAGGGAAATTAGAGAGAAAATGGAGGAAAATGAAGAAAAAGGGAAAAAGGAAAGGAAGAGACTAGACATTAATGATAAAAATGCATCAACGAAACAATTGACAACTTTTGATAGTTTTTGGCTCTGTTCTTATTCATTGTAGTTCTCTTACACTCTTGCACACTTAAAACATCCTTGGAGCACCCTAACATTCACTTGGACTTGGAGAGAAGCAAGAAAAGGAATTATGGGCAGCGAAAAAGAAGGTTGCATCAACAACTATAGCCAGAGTTCATTGCAAGTAATAGGTTGCATGTGTGATTTTGTTGCTAATATTTGTATGCATGGTACATGCATGTGGTTCTTTGGTTGCTTTATTATCATTGGCATGGGATTTTCCTGGATAGACAACCTTGCCTTTTCCTAGATAGAAATGGTGTAGTGGGGTCCTTATTTTGGTTTAAGCTTTAGATGATTGGAAAACTTTGGATCCTGGCGAGGTGGTCTCGGGAAGTTCCCAAGGGTCAAGGGTGGAGATGAGATTTCTCCTGGAACTCTTGAAAAATGGGTGGAGACAGGAAAATTCCTCTTGGAATGGTGAATAAAGTTGGAGCCATCCAAGCTTGTTGGTGTGAGTGATTTCTGGATCAGTTAGGTGAAATCACTGTGGTTGAGGATTGAGGTGGTTTGGCCTCTGGAAGCCCTAGTTGGCTCTGTTTTGGTTTAACCCATATGATACCACATTCATGCTTAGAATATGGCATGAGGGTGAATGTATGAAAGAGAGATTTGGTTCATCCCAATCTATGGTCGGGTGGTGCGTGGAAGTCCATGACTTGGTTGGAATTTGCATATGTTCATATGAAATATTTCCTTATTGTTATCTATGAGCATATGCGATGGTTATTGTGTTGATATAATGACTGATTTGTCATGGATTTTATTATGGTTATATGTTGATTTCAGGCATGGTTGAATGATGTTCTCTTACTATGGATCTTGTTCATGATTTGATTAGTTATGGAATAGTTAATGTATGCATGGACTAACTAGTGTTGTTGCAACTAGCTTGAGAGGGAATTGAGCCTTATTGATGATTCTCTGATTAAGTTAAGAAGATCATGATCATATATGCATTAATTACCTGTAGTTACTATGTTTACTACATGTTTGATGAAATGTTTATCATGTGACTGGCATGTCCGAGTAAGTTATATCCTTAGTATTCATTTCACATACTTTTTTTCATTCTAGAATGAGTTCTGAAGAGTTATGGGTGGTACTAGGTAGTGGCTTGTAGGCTAGCCCTGAAAAAGTGCCAAAAATCTCACAACTACACCCTATCAACTAGATAATTTCAGTTATAACCGCATGGAGGAAAGATTATGCATGTGATTTAAGCCTTCCAACCACATGCACAATGGGTCAAGCTTGAGGTTGGGGTGTAAATATTGAGAAGTGAAAATTCCAACTCAGAGATTGATCACTAGTGGTTGTTGTTAGTCACCTAGGTGATCTAGTGTCCCTGAGGGATAACAATATGTTTCCAGTTAGTAGACCCTACTTCCATAAATAGAACTTAGAGGTTGGGTCACATCATAGTAACACTTAGCTCATGTTTACCCTAGAGAGCTTGTAAAAGCATGTAAATATGGGATGGGGCGGTTACAAGGTGGTATCATAGTGAGGTTGCAACATTAGACCTCAGGGTAAATGCAAATTGTTATGCATGCATGCCATTTATTTATATGTTTATCATGCATGCATGCTAGCTATTTATTTTTATGGTTCTGATATTCATGTATGAGCTGTTATGCTTGTGATGTAGTATTGTGCTAATCTAGATTGGCTTATGTAGATTAAATAACCTCCCCCGAGATACCTTGAGCTATGTTTTTTATTATGTTTTACATAAATAATAGTGACATATTGTAGGAAATAGAATTCCAAGAGATGAAAACCATAATAGTTGAGTACAATTCATATGAATCTCCATACAGGTTGGAAGAGACCTTAGTAGGATGGGAGAGATCAATTGAGCAACAGGGAGAGGGAAATTATCCTGGTTTGGTAGACACATTGAGAAGCTTCAAGGAAAAAATTATGAGTTGGAATCCATACAATGAGAGGTTGATTGAGGCACAAGAAATTATTGCTACAGATCAAGAAAAAAAATTGAGGTTAATGCAGTGATTCTTAAGAGCCTTACAAATTTGCAAAAGTAAGGATAATTGGGGATCTGTTATGGACAAGAAGAAAAGACAAATGGTGCAGATGGAAGCAGGACTCAGAAGAGGTACAAGTTGGACAAGGATGATACAATGAGAAGTGGTAGATCCTTGGATACACCTGGTATGAGTGCTAACACTCATGGACTTATTCTAGCTCCGATTATGAGAGACATCATTTCCATTACCGCTAGCATCCTTATAGGAGTGAGAGGCGTTAATTTCCAGATGAGTTCAGGAAAGCCAAGCCTCCTAATTTTGATGGGGAAGTGAAGAAATCAGAAGATGCATAAGCATGGCTACTTGGGATGAATAATTTCTTCAAATTGCTTGATTATTCAAAGAACATGAAAGCCAAGATAACTACATTCAGTCTCAAGGGAAAATAAGATATCTGGTGGGAAGATGTTAAGCATGTGAGAGGCATCAAGGAAGAGGAGTTCCATTTACATGAGCATAAAATATTCTTCAAGAAGAAGTACTTATCTGAAAGATATTATGATGGAAATACGAAGGAATTATATGATCTTAAGATGGGTTCCATGATAGATGAGGAATATACAACCAATTTATTAGAGTTGTTGAGGTATGTGCCCTACCTCAAGGACAAGAAACAAAGGTCCAAAGGTTCATCAATGGATTGCCTTTAACAATCAAAGATAGAATTGAGTATGATTAACCTTGGTCATTGGAGGAAGTCTTTGGAAATATGAAGCATTATTATGAGTAGTCTAAGTGCAAGCTTGAGTTC
This sequence comes from Pinus albicaulis, assembly GCA_034641835.2. Lineage (NCBI taxonomy): Eukaryota > Viridiplantae > Streptophyta > Pinopsida > Pinales > Pinaceae > Pinus > Pinus albicaulis. The sequence continues at coordinate 26,323 of JAXQQM020071431.1, read as the reverse complement.
AAGCGTGTATGGAAAGATAATGAGAATATGAAAGGAAAATGACCTAGGAACCAAGGAATATCTTAAGATGCATGTGAAAAGGAAAATGTGGGACCTCATAAGAAGTTCAATGCAGCTGAGAGAGGACATGGGACTCAACCTAAGGAGCAACACAATAAAGGCGATGACAAGAAACCTTTGAGGTTTTGGACTTGTGGTGGAGAGTATCGCAGGAGGGATTTTCCATCACATCAGGGTGGTAGGCCTAATATTTATAGAGCTAAGGAGGCACAGACAGTTGGGGATGTAGGTAAAAGTATTCCCTGTATCTATGCAACAGTGGATAACATGCAGGATGATCATCAAGCATTTATTATCAAGATGGAATGTAAGTTTGTGATCAAGTTGTTTCTATTTTGATTGATCCTGGATCGAATTATAGCTATATTATTCATGACTTGGTGGAACAGTGCTGGTTGAATAAATAAGTGCATGTTGAATCTTGGTTAGTGCAGTTGGTTGTAAGAATCAAGAGAAGAGTTCATCATTGTGTGAGATCTTGTGCATTTGATCTTAATGGAATTCCTACATCAGTACATCAAATTGTCTTTCCTTTGGGTTCATACAACATTCTTCTGGGAATGGAATGATTGTTCATTCACAAGACTAAGGTGAAATGCTATGACAAGGGCATTGAGTGTATAAATTATGATGGGGAAAGGAGAATATAACATGGAAAGAAGAATCCTACATCAGTGAGAATGGTTACAACTATGCAGGAAAAGTGTAGTCACATGAAGGGATGTGTATTTTTTGCAGTTCATATTTCTGGTGAAAAAGGGAAGGAAGATGAAGATGATGAAGTCTTGAGGAAGTATCTTGTCTTGAAAAAGTTTCAAGATGTATTTCCAGCAAATTTTCCATAATTTCCTCCTCATAGAGAGGTGGAATTTTCTATAGAGTTGATGTCGGGAGCAACAATGACATCTAAGACACCATACCAGATGACCACTACAGAACCAATGGATCTAAAGTTGCAGCTTAAATAAATGCTTGACAAGGGATACATACGACCAACTGTATCTCCTTGGGGTGCACCAGTGTTGTTTTAAAGAAGAAGGATGATATTCTCAGATCAGGAATTGATTACAAGTAGTTGAACAAGGTGACTATCAAGAATAAGTATCCATTTTTGCAGATTGATGATTTGTTTGATCAGTTGAAGGGAGCTGCAATATTTTTGAAGGTTGATATGATATCATGATATCATCAGGTGTGTATCAAGGAAGAAGACATCTAGAAGACTACTTTCCATACAAGGTATGAGCACTATGAGTTTGTGGTGGATCCTTTTTTTCTTACCAATGCTCCAACAACCTTCATGTGTTTTATGAACAATGTGTTTGAAACCTTATCTAAATAAGTTTGTGATAGCCATTTTTGATGATATATTGGTATATTCAAAGAATGAGGAGTATCTTGCAAAGCACCTGACAATGATGTTGATATTGTTGAGAGAGCATCAATTTTATTCCAACCTTAATAAGTGCAGTTTCTGAATTCAAGATTTTTTGATCCATATTATGAATGTTTAGAGATATTTTGGTAAAAATAACATAAATTTTTTTTAGTATCAAACTCATTACTTGGGGCATTTTTTTCCAAGGAAGGGCTAACAATGGATCCAAAAAATATTAAAGCTATCATGGAGTGGCCAACTCTTAGGAATGTAGATGAGGTCAAATCATTCATGGGACTAGAAGGTTATTACATAAGGTTCATCAGGAACTTCTCTAAGATTGACTATCCTATTATATATTTTTAGAGGAAAGGGAAGAATTTTGAATGGACTGAAGTGTGTGCAACTAGTTTTGAGCAGTTGAAGCATTTTCTTATAATTGCTCTAGTCTTTAAGATTGCAGATCCTGACAAGGAGTTTGTGTTTTATACAAATTCGTGTAGGGAAGGACTTGGTGGAGTCCTGATGTAAAAATGACAAGTGGTTTGCTATGAATCAAGGAAGCTAAATGAGTAGGAACACAATTATGTGACTCATGATCTTGATTTGACAACTATCATCTATGCATTAAAAATTTGGAGACATTATCTCCTTGGCAGGAGGTCTGTTATGATGAGTGATCATAGTGGGATGAGGTACTTGTTTTACCAACCAAATTTGAATGCCAGACAAGCTATATGGTTGGATTACCTTACTGAGTTTGATTTCGAGATTACGTACATCAAGGGAAAAGAGAACAAGGTTGCAAATTCTCTCAGTAGGAGAGTGTAGGTGAACCATATTTCAGTTGTGATCTCTTATGGGACATAATTGCAGGACCGGATCTTACATGCAAGGTAGCATGATGAGAGGTATCAACAATTGAAGTAGATATTGTAGCAACATGGTGAAGGTGATAGGGATGAGGAGTATCACCTCACAACATATGGCTTGGTCAGATTCAGGAGCAGGATTTATGTGCCGGATAATAGCGAGTTGAAGAAGCTTATCTTGAGAAAGTTTCATGTCAAGCCATATTTAGGCCACCCAGGATATCAAAAGACTTTGAAATTTGTTAAGAAGTTCTACTATTTTCCTAATTTGAAGAAAAATTGGCTGTGTTTGTTGCTAGGTGTTTGGACTGTCAGCAGGTGAAAGTTGAATGCAAGAATCTAGCTAGTCTATTGCAGCCTATTCGATTCCATAATGGAAATGGGAGGTAATTTCCATTGAATTAATTATAGGATTTCCAAGGACATTGAGACAACATGATTCTATCATGGTTGTGGTTGACAAGTTGAAAAATGTAGCTCACTTCATTGCAGTGAAGTATTCTAATTCAACTAGTGAGGTAGCTCAAATCTTCAGCAGGGAGATAGTGAGATTGCATGGAGTTCCAAAGAAGATTATATCAGATAGAGATGGAAAGTTCACTTCTAGGTTTCAGAAGGAGTTGTTTGCAGGCTTGGGGACATAATTTCCTTTCAGTACAAGTTATCATCCATGGAAAGATGGAAAAATAGAGAGGGTTAACAAGATTCTTGAGGACATATTGAGGATGTTTATCATGCATCAACAAAGGAAAGGGGAGGAGTATCTTCCACTGGTGGAGTTTTATTATAACAATGGGTATTAGGAACCTTTGAAGGTGAGTCCATTTGAGGCTCTCTATAGGAAGAGTTGTAATAATCCTATCAACTGGAGTGATCTAGTGAACAAGGTGCTGATTGGACCAGATATGTCGGTTGAGATGGAGCAAGAGATGGAGGTTATTACAAGGAATTTAGAGGCAAAACATGACATGCATAAGAGTTATACGTATCAGCATAGATAATTCAAGGAGTTTCAGGTCGTGGAGCATGTGTACTTGCACATTAAGCCCAGGAGGAGCTCCTTGAGGATTAGGTCATGTCCTAAGATGAAACCTTCATATTGTGGAACTTTTGAGATCCTTGAGAGGATTGGAACAATGGCCTACAAAATTGCACTCTTGCCAATAATGAAATTCCATGATGTTTTCCATCTTTCATTTCCTAAGAGATATGTGCAAGATTTTGATCATTTGATTCATTGGTCTGTATTGTAGGTGGAACTAGAGGGAGGGTTCCAACTAGAGCCTCAAGGTATATTGCAGCGGAAACAAGTCATGCTTTGGAACAAAGAAATAAAGCAGGTTAAAGTGCAGTGGAAGCACTTTGGGCCCGATAAAGCTACATGGGAGATGGATGATCAGATTCAGACATTATATCCTTCTTTATTTGCTGGTTGAAGAAAATAAGTTTTTTCATACATACATACATAATGTCATTGTAGATATCACATTTGGCTAAGTTATAAATCTCTAATAAGCGGTATGTTTGTCATGTTTTCCATAGTTATCATTGTAAATATTGAAACAAGCTATGTTATAAAGTGTCAGGCCAGGAGGTAACTCCTCAAAACTGAATTTCTCTTTTGAATTAAGGCTAATCATAGATATATACATGGAGGGAGAGACTCTTGGGCTTCATTTCCCAGTATCTCTTCATATTCCATCTCTCCTTATTTTTTATTTACACTATTTTACATATTCACCCAATCCCAATGATTAGGTGTCAACATTCCCCCCATTAATCCAATGGGTTGTTGTAAATCCAAGCATGGTTATGAATATTTCAAACTTTTCTCTTCTTAGCGCTTTGGTGAAGATGTATGAAATCATCTCATTTGTGGAACAATGGCGTATATGGATTGTCTTGGCCTCAACATGATGTCGAATAAGATGGTATTTTGTATTGACGTGCTTTGTTTGATCATGAAAATTTGGGTTCTTGGCCAACTTTATTGCAGAAGTGTTGTTAATCATGAGTGGAATTGAATTGTTTCACCTGCAAATATTCCAGAATTTTCTTGAGCCACACAATGTACTTTGTTGCTCCAATTGCTACCACATATTTTGCCTCCGTTATGGAACCTGTTGGAAATGATTATTTGTGTGACCTCCAGGAGACAACTCTTGATCCAAGACACATAGCATAACCTGAAGTAGATACACCAGTTTTTTTTATCTCCATCGAATTCTAAATCAGAGTATCTGATCAAGATGAAGTCACCCACCTATGTATACTTAAGTCCGAAGTCTTGAGTTCCCTTCAAGTACTTCAGAACTCTTTTTGCAACATAGAAATGTCCCTCACAAGGATTTTGCATAAAACTGGAGAGGATTTCAACAACAAATGAAATTTTTGGTCTGGCAGTAGTCAGGTAGTTGGGACTTCCTACAATTTTTCTATACTTTGTTGCATCCTCAAATTCTTTTCCTTCAATGGATGTGAGCTTCAAGTTTTGTTCCATTGGAGTAGTAAAAGGATTGCACTCAACCATGCCAAACCTGTTCAACAGATCTCCAATGTACTTATTATGAAAGAGGATTATAAACTTCAGATGTTGAGTTACTTCAATACCAAGATGGTAGTGGACATAGCCCAATGGTCACTCATTTCAAAACCTTTCCTCATTTCCTTCTGTATGGATCCAATGTAGCTCTCATTGTTCCCTGTCATAAAAAAATCATCTACATAAACCACAAGATATACAACAGTTTTTCCAACTTTTTTGACAAACAAATTTGCATCATCAAGATCATAATGTTTGAAGTTGAGTTTCAAAATATGCTCAGTCAAATTCTCATAACAGGATCACAGTGTTTGCTTGAGGCCATACTAGGATATTACAAGCTTGCATACTTTGTGTTCTTGGCCCTTCACAACAAATCCTTCTGGATGAGACATAAAAACATTCTCTTTCATATCTCCATGCAAGAAAGCATCTTTTACATCCATTTGATGGACTTTCCAACTATTCTGAGCTACCAAGACAAAGAGTGTCCAGATGGTAGCTCATTTTGTTGTGGGGGAAAAAGTCTCCTCATAGTTGACCCCTTCTTTCTGAGAAAAACCTTTTGCCACAAGCCTGGATTTGTGCTTTTCAAGTGAGCCATCAAATTTATACTTGTTCTTATAGACCGAATTGTCACCAATTGGTTTGGTTCCAAATGGAGGATCAACTATCTCCATGCATTGTCGGCTCCTCTACTTTTATTTTAGCCTATTTCTAATATTTATATATCTTTCAACCTTGCTATTCTCCATGGATTTTTCATGACAATGAGTCTTGTTGTAGACTCTAAAAATCGACAAAAAAAACATAAATAATGTGGTTTATGATACGAATTTACAAATTACACAAAATACTCACCACAAAACTCTTCAATCAGTCATTAGTTCCCTATACAGAAGGGACACATGGACTGAGATTCATACTCTTGAAAAGATAAGGGTAAAATTCCAGAGACGAGTAGCTGATCTATCCTTCTTGAAGCACTGTCACGATGTCAACATTACCACAAAATTCACCCCCTTAGGACATAGGGTGTGCAATCCCCACAACTCGGCAACATTCAACAGGTTGAGCAAATAAGTAATCCAACATGGGATTCATAAAATTTGTTGCTCCCTTAACAAAATGTTAACTCTAGCATTTAAAAAGCACATCAATCTTACTCAACTGATCCACACTGATTTATGTATAATTGTTTATGCCTATGCAACTCTCATAGCAGAGAAAGAAAATAAAATAGTTCGTGGCAAATTAAACAAGAAAATTAATAAGCTAGAATCGTGTGTAGGTAATCGTCTTTCGTTGGAAGACATAATTGAGGAAAACCATAGAAAAGGTTGGAAAAGAGTTCGAAACATAGAAAAAATCTAGAGAAACATCCCTTTCCTTATGACCGACGCTGATTTAGATCGCTTCTCCCTCACAGAATCGATCTCAGAAACTGCTGTTAATCCTACCGTAAACACAAAGGTTGACCTGAACGCTTGCGTGGCAGTCAACAATCCAAATGAATGCAGCGTAGGATTAAATAATAGGGTTAATGAATACCAGTCCATCTGAATACGACCTAGATCCATCTTGCTCCGGATCTATCAAGCGCCGAGAGGGATCAAATCTCTCAGAATTCCAAAACTATTTTTTTGGTATAAACTTGAGAAGGTTTTCCTCGAAGGTCTGATCCCTCTAAAATGAGATTAAACATTTTGATAGTGTGCGACCAAGAGGGGTCTGCTCAGATCAACAGAAGAAATATGCTTAATTTTATCAATAATATGTAAATACATCTAATATTAACATAACCATTTTAAATATGTTAAATATGTCTGAGATTTATTGAGTCATTTTAATTTTAAATTTGATTAGTTACCTCAGTTTGTTGAGATGATAAATATTGTAAAATAACTTTAATGATGAATTTTTTTTTTGAATTCAAAGTGAAAATGTAATAATATTTAATGATAGAAACTGAGAATAATAAGAATGTAGTCAATTATGAATAGTATTCATTGTGATCGATTTCAAACTATTTTCTTCTAATATTCTTATTTTCACCCATGTTAGTTTTGTCATATTTTCACATTGATTATTTGAAAAGGACAGTTGGAATCGTAAACCATTTAAATATTTAGCTCGAGCTGTTGTAGTAAACATCATACCTTGTCTCTCTTGCTCTCCAATATTAATAGGTTGAATTACTATAACACAAAAATCAATGTACATTGTCAATAATTTTTTTTGCTTACACTGAAATCATTGCACACACACTATTAATCCAATGACTTTAAAATTAATGTACCATCATACATCCAATTACATCAAATTAGAAATCAACATATACACTGAAATCAATGCAACTAATGCAAGAAATCAAATAATAATAGAAAACAACATCTGCACTAAAATCAATGCATCTAATGCAAGTAATGAAATATGAATAGAAATCAACATCTACACTCAAATAAATGAGTCTAGTGCAAGTAGGAAAATAGGATTTAAAGCCAACATCTACATTGAAATCAATGCATCTAGTGCATGCAATCAAATAGGATTAGAAATCACCATCTACACTAAAATAAATGCATTTAGTGCAAGGAATCAAATAGGATTGTAAATCATCTACATTTAAATCAATTCATTTAGTTAAATCATCTACATTTAAATCAATGCATTCAATGCAAGCAATCAAATATAATTATAAATCAACATCTACATTGAAATTAATGCATCTAGTGCAAGCAATCAAATAAGATTAGAAATCACCATCTACATTGAAATCAAGGCATTTAGTGAAAGCAATAAAATAGGATTAGAAATCACCATCTACACTGAAATCAATGCATTCAACGCAAGCAATCAAATAGAATTAAAAATAATCTATATTGAAATCAATTCATCTAGTGCAAGAAATCAAATATAACCAAAAATCAAAATCTACATTAAAATTAATGCATCTAGTGAAATCAATCAAATAGGATTAGAAATCATCATATACACTGAAATTAATGCATTTAGTGCAAGCAATCAAATAGGATTAGAAATCATCTACATTAAAATCAATCCATCTAGTGTAAGTAATCAAATATCATTAGAAATCAACATCTACACCAAAATCAATTCATCTAGTGCAAGAAATCAAATAGGATTAGAAATCACCATCTACACTGAAATCAATGCATATACTGTAGGAAACCTTCTTCCCTCTCTCCCCCATATATATCTATATATCCATCCATCTCTCATTCTTTTTCTCTTTATCTCACCCCACCATACACACACTCTCTCTCACTCCATATCTATCAATTTCCTTGTCCCTACCTCCTTCTCTCCATCTATCTTTTTTTCTCTTCACCTTACATATATATCTATATCTCACTCTATCTCTCTATATCAACTCCAAAACATAAAATCTCTTTCTCCAATCTATCTATCTATCTATCACTCCCTCCTCCTCCTCCTCCTCCTCCTCCTCCTCCTCTATCTCTCTCTCTGTCTCCCTCTCTCTCTCTCTCGCTTCTATCTCTCTTCCTTCCTGCTACCCTTTCTCCCTCTCTCTCCATCTTCTTTATCACTCCCTCTCTCTCTCTCTCTCCACCTTTCACCCTCTATGTATTTATTCTTACCTCCCCCTCTCTCCCTCTCCATCTTCATATCTCTTTCCCTACCTCTCTTCACTCTCTCTCTTCCTTTCTCTCCCCCCTCTCTCTCTATCTTCACCTTCCAACTTTGTTACCATATGACTCTCTCTCTCCTTCTCTCCCCCCTTCTCTCCATATCTCCTTATTTGTCTCTTTATCTCACCCCAAAACATACACACTCCCTCTTCATCTCTCCCTTGTCACTCCCCCTCTCTCTCCACTACTCCTCTCTATGTATTTATTCTTCCCTCCCTCTCTCCTCATCCAGCTCCATCTCTCAATCCCTCCCTCTCCCCCCCTCCAAATCCATATTTCTATCCCTCCCCCTCTCCTCCTCTCTTTCAAGTCCCCTCTCCTTTCCTTCCTCTCTCTCCCTTTCTCTCCTACCTCCCTTTCTCTTCCCCCATCTCTCTCTCTCTCCATCTCTCAATCCCTCCCTCTCCCCCCCTCCAAATCCATATTTCTATCCCTCCCTCTCTCCTCCTCTCTTTCAAGTCCCCTCCCTTTTCCTTCCTCTCTCTCCCTTTATCTCCTACCTCCCTTTATCTTCCCCCATCTCTCTCTCTCTCTCTCTCTCTCTCTCCTACAATCCTCTCTTCCCCCATCACTCTCTTCCTCTCTCTCATCATTCCTCTCTCACCTCCTTCTATTTGACCCCCCAACTCTCTTTCTTTCTCTCTCTCTCTGTCCTCCAATCCTCTCTCTTCCCCCATCACTCTATCTCACTCTCCAACTATCTTACTATTTCTATCCCTTTATCCTTCTCTCCCCCCTTGTCTCCATCACTCCTCCTTTCTCCTTCTCTCCCCCTTGTCTCCATCACTCCTATGTATATTTATCCCACCCATAAGCATACGCACTCTCTCTCCATCTCTCTGTCTGCCCCTCTCTGTCTGCTTCCTTCCTTTCCTCGCTCCGCCTTCAGCTCCATCTCTCTATCCCTCCTTCTCTCCTCCTCCTCTCATCATTTCTCTCTCTCCCTTTCTCTCCTACCTCCCTCTCCCTTCCCCCTTATTTCTCTCTCTCTCACTCTTTGCCCTCCAATCCTCTCTCCTTCTCCCTCCCTCTCTTACCCTTCTCTAACTCTCTCACTGTTCTCACTCTCTCTCTCTTCATTCCTCTTCTCCCTTCTCCTTCAATTTATTTCCATATCTCCCTTGTCACTCCCCTTATTTCTCCACCTCTATCATATATCATGATATATTAATATATAATACAATATAATAAATTTAATATTGTATTAATCTAAACATATTAAATTTAATAATATTAATATTTTAATATTAATGTTAAGGTTAATAATGTTTTTTTTTTCATGGTATTAATAATAATTTGGTCCATGGTATTTGACCCTTATACTTCATATATAATTAGATCTTGATTTCTAATGCAGTATTTGTGTTTTTATTTATTTACCTTACCTCTTTATCCATTATTTTTATTTACTTATTTATTATACCTATTTTATAAATATATTAATTTGGCCCATATGTTATTTTGTATTGTGTGTGTTGGCCCATGGTATTAATAATAATTTGTCCCATAGGCTTCACCTAAATAAAACCTGTTTTTGAGTTTTTGTAAATATAAAGTGGTTTATTGAGTAAATATAAAAATCGGTTTTATTTATTTACCATACCTCTAGTTTATTTATATTTTTATTTATTTACCATACCTCTCGAGTAATAAAAGAGGTTTTATTTATTTATCATACCTGTGGTTTATTTATATTTTTACGTATTTACCATATCTCTTTTTTTAGTACCATATTTTATATAAGCCGACATTTTTTTTGGCTTCCGACATACTTACACATCGGGGTCATACTGGGCTGTAGAATGCGCCTCTCGGCGCAATGAAGAGAGATCAAATTTCTTTACGTGCAAACTTCTTTCAAATATAAAATAAATATGTTAAGTTTCATCGTTAAAATTGTATTTTTGAATGCTAAATAAAGTATGTATAGGACCAAATTATAAACTTAAATTTTTCATGATATATATACAATTTTTTTTAAATTATATATAATGTATACACAATTGACATTAAAATAATTTACATAACATGTACATCTAGACATTTTATGTACGGCATTTGTTAAAGCTTGATTCTGTATTATTAACATATTTTAAGTATATGCCAATATTAATTAGTATTAAAATATTTTATCAATAATATTATTTTTCTATTTAGAACATATTTTTAACTTTTATTTTTATTTAAAATGAAACAGAGGGATGGACAAAGTTACACATCCCTCTCATACTGGGTTGTAGAATGAGCCATTACAAATTATATGCATATTGTAAGCCATTAATGAGATTATATATGTAAAGTGTAGGATATTAATATATGATCTTTATCTTATAAGAACTAATTATAATGTAAATCATTTATGCGATTATATGTAAAGTGTAAGTTATTTGTTGTTTGTAGATTATTGTGGTTGGTGGCATTATTAGAGTTTAGAATCTGATAATGACGAATAGTTCTCATGGACCTTCCAAATCTAAATCAAGATTCATCATCAAGATGAGTTTGATGACTGCATAGAAAACCTTACATATATACAACTCGATTAGGGTGGAGATACCCAAAGGATAAGTTGACTAAGGGAATAATACGAGATACCCAATGGATAAGTTGACTAAGGGAATAATACCAGTAAGCTTAAGGAAAAGAGAGAGCAAAAAAGGAAAATAGAGAACCCTAGAAAAAGAGGGAGAGAATAGAAGGAAGTAATAAAGAAATAATATATACAAGGTTAAAAACTAAAAAGAGGGAAAGATAATAAAGGTCGATAATAATCCTATACTAATTAATTTAAAAGAATATAAGGCATATATCAGTGAGACAAAATATGTCATAGATATATGTATATGTCAAAATGACATACCCATATAATTTGTAATAAACTATATCATTATAAATTATAATATTAATAGAATATCAAACTTAAATGAGTTAAGAATTTATTTAGAGAAGCAATAAAAACTATAATACCATGAAGAAAGAATGAAAAACGAAGGCCAAATAATAATAAGGAATAAGAGAACCAGGAAAAGGCTATAATGAGAAAAGTTCCAGGGAAAGACTATAATGAGAAAAGTGAGGAGAAGGTTAAGAGAAGCAACAACAATCAAAAGAGGGATCAAATTGAATAGTTAGGGGAGTGTGGGGACATGCCCAAGGAGAAGGAAATATATATACAAATGAGAAAGGATAAGTAAAGAAGAAGGATGGAAAGAGGGTAAGGAAAAGAGGAATGAAACAGGAGGGGGAAAGATGGACCCAAGAAGGAGAGGGGAGAATAAGAAGGAAGAAGGAGAGAAATGAGAAAGAAGAGAAAAAGAAAAATAAAAGACACGTTGAGCCTGGGAAGAAGGGGATCCAAACAAAGAACAAAAAAAAAGGGAGAATGTGAAAAGAGAGAGGAAAAGTAAAGAGGGATCAAGACAAGCAAAAATTAGAGACTATAATCTTGGGTGAGTAAATGGAGCCAATTACTACTAACCTCAAAACCATTGTCCTCGTTGAGATTGTTTGGATTTTTCTTTATTTCCAAGGCTTCTCTATATTTTCTTCTATATTGGTGGCATTCTTTGGCAAGGATTTCTGTATTTTCCAAGCATATATGGTTATTAGTTTTGGAAGAATGTTTTGCAGGAGTTGAGGATCTAGTCCATCCAATCTTAATATATGCTCCATGATCCTTCAATCTAACTTTGAATGTTCTACCTGTCTCTCCAATTTAACGTTTCCCACAGGAACAACTACATTGTAATTCCCCTTTAGATGGAGGTAGTCAATCCTATCTTTGACTAATCTCATATTTTTCCAGATGGTGATAAGAGGTTTGAAGGAGGATACAATGTCTTTCTTCCGTAGGAATTTGGAAATTTTATAAGTGACACCTCGAATATAAGGAAGATATGCTTTTATTTTGCAAGGACCCTTCTACAGTCATGTGTTATGTGCCCATAATTATTGCACTTATAACATTCAATAATCAAGTAGGGGAGTAAATGAATTATAGTTTCTATCAACAAACTCATGAGAACTTCTGGTTTTGTTTCTCACATAATCATTTGTTGAGGTCTTATAAGATCCTCTATTTCTATCTCTCGCATGATCACTTATTACATAGATTGTACAACCTATTTCTTTGTGGCTAAGATTATTGCAAGAAAAACAACAGCAAAGGAAGAGATTCTTGTATCAGGTTATGAAAGGCCTTCTTGGTTGAAGAGCCCTTCTGAACTCATTCTTGTTGTTCTTATGAGAAGAATTAGATTTTTTTTGGTACTCATTTCCTTTCCTGCTATTGCTTTCATTGTTCATGAAGCCTTTGAGAATATTATCATAACTTTTAGTCTTTTCATCAATTTTCTTTTCTAATGTCTTTGTGATCTTAGTGCTTGCATCTCCCTTAGAGGTATTTTGTTTTTCATTGTAGCCAACACCTTTCTTAATGAATGGTGACCTTTGTCAAATGAGAATATTATCTAATATTTCAACACTCTTTCCAAACATCAAACTTCTATTCAACTGATCAGTTGTTTTCTCTAGTTCCTTTCTTAAGGAAACAATTTCAACTTCTAGCTTCACACAAATTTCTTCCTATTCTTTTAGCTGTTTTCTCAGCTTCTTCTATCCTTTTGGTCCCTTCTAGTTGTGTCTTCAAGATGATAATTTTTTTTTGTTTCATCAAGATCATCATTTCTTTTCATATTTCTACAATGGCTCCTTCTACCTTTTATTATTTCCCTTGAGCCCATCTATATCTTCTAAGGCACTAATGAGTTCCGCTTCAAGATTCACTTCCCTATCAATGTCTTCTTCTTAATCTGATTTTTATTTAAGATTGTCTTTATTTTTTTTATCAGTAGACTTTTTGTCCATGGCTATGAAAAACAATTTTTCTTTTTCAATGTTAGAAACATATCCATCACTTTCTTTAGATGAGTTATTGTCCTCTCTAGAGTAAAAACTCTTCTTCTTAGCATATTTTCCTTTTTTTATGTGTACAATGCTTGTTTTTATTAGTATGTTCTTCTTCTTCATCACCATTGTCTTCCATTTTTTCATATGGACATTTAGCACAAAATGTCCCATTCTACCACAATTAAAACATTTAAGGGTAGCTTACCTTTGTATTTTCTAGATCCTCTTTTTAGCTTGGTTAGAAATAGAGTTTCTTCTGCATCTGACTCATGGCTAGACCAATCACAAGAATTGTGTCATTTTTTCTTCTTTAATGCTTCAAAAGCTTCTTCCTTCTATGTTATATTTTCTTTTGCTATCTTCATATCATATGAAGTGAAAATCCTATGCAGTTCATCCATTGTCAATTTCTCCAGATTCTTCATTTCTTTAATGGCAGATACCTTTGCATCAAATCTTAAGGAAAGTTACCTTAGATTCTTTTGCACAATCCTTGGTTCTTCAACTCACAAATTCCTTTGTTGGTGTTGAAAATTTCATCCACGTGGAGGAAATAAGCTTCAACATTTTCTTTGTCTTTCATTTTCAAGCTCTTGAATTGTCTTCTATGGGTTTGGAGCTTTGCCTTCTTCACCTTGTCATCACCTTCATAAATGTTTTGAAGTTTGTCCCAAATTTCTTTTGTTGATCCAAAATGCATCACCTTGACAATTCTAATTTTGATAGGCCACACAAGCTATCATTCATGGTTTATTTTCTTTTTGTAACTTCGAAAATAGTGAGGCTACACCATGGTCATGCTCAAGAATAACACCCAAAAGGGTGGGGAATTGAACCAATGACTTAACATCTAGGAGCAGGGAAAATTTTTGTGGCTAATATTCGCGGGTGGGATATTTTTCCATGATTTTTCCAAAAACGAGATTCACCAATTTCCTTTTTTTTTCTAAAAATGATTTGCCTACATTTTATAGTATAAAATTATTTACCCTAAAATTAACCAAAATTTTATATAGACAAATATAAAATCCTTAAAAATCTAAATATTTTTACAAAAATATTTCCAAATGTTTAACAATTTGCATATTAAGGAATAGTAAGATTCACCAAGGTTTCTAAACTTTAAGATAAACTTCCATCCTTAAAATTTTCCTTGTCTAGGAGTTCCTTAACAACGTACCTGATCATCATCTATCCAAGACCCCATGGACATAACATTCATTGTTTTTTCATTATGATCACTAGCCCTCTTCCTAACCTTACATAGGGGCCTTTAAGAGTGGACAACTCACTAAAAATTGATATAAAAAAGCATGAATGGTCTCCAAAATGAAACATTCCCTTCAAAAAGTGCAACATTCCACTCAAAATGTGTCATGTCATCTCCAATAACTACAACGACTTCCTCCAAAGGTGGGCCAATATTAATGAAATAAGTAAAATGAACTCTTCAAGATCCTCCAAGAAGTGTAATGCTCTATGAAAGTCATCTCAACGATCTATGCAAGGCACCATGCCCAAAGCAAAGCTCAAGGGTCGAAGTCACCAATCTTAACGCATGTGTGATGGATCTTAATGTAATAATGGATCTCAAAGCATATATACAAATCCTAATGCAACATAAAAAAGTGAGTCATATCAAATGTAAATGTGATTAGGTAGAGAAAAATTAAATACCATCTTCTAACTTCCTAATAACTCATAAAATTTATATCACTTGCCAAGTTAAGATATGATTAGGACTTGGTCAAACCCTTTTACATGTGTCAACACCCAAGAAAAGAAGCAATTACTAGAAAACTAATAAAGGAACATGTGTAGTGATAGATGGTATACTTAGTAGGTAACTTCATGAGTTGCATTGTATAGTAATGTGAGGTTGATTTACCCTTTTCTTATTGCTATTTCTTACTCTCTCATCACTTGCATTTTTATTTGTGTTCTTTAGGACATGGGTTAGTGGCCTTATAATGATGGGTCATTGTTCAATCTTTACTTTAGCTTTCAATTTATTTATTTTTTCACTTTTTTTTGTATAAATTTTTTAGCTGCATAAACCTTGAGCTTATAGCTTCTTCTTCTAATGGGAATATGAAGCATGAACCTTTTTGTGACATATGACAATCAATTATGAGTGGGACAATGAAAATTGAGAATGATGGACAATGTTAATTATGGATTGGGATATGGAGATGCTACAACTTTCATAGCTCCCCAATAGTACAACTCAACCCAAGAGTAACAACAATTATCTAAGGGATGATTATGACCCACTATGGAAAAATGACAAAGATAACATAAATTTAGAGTGTTATGATCCATGATCCAATTCAAAAATAATCAACACTTTCATGGAAATTACATAAGACATTAATAGTTAGTATGAAGCAATGAAATAATGTACCTCAAATATATCAAGCCTCATAAGCATAATCATCATATGTGAGTGAGCTAAGAAAATGTGAGTAGCATCTCTATCCACATGTCCATGGGAGGACCATATATCTCATTTGTGGAATTCCTATTTCAAGTGAATACAATATCCTCTAGTTACACCTACATGTTAAGGGCTAACAATGCCCACACACCACTGCAAATACAACTCTAGGGATTTAATTTCTACCAAAGACATGGCTCGTATCTTATCAAATGTGTCACTATAACATTTTGGTTAAGGACCCATATCTATTGGTAGTTGGTATTGAGCTTGATTCCTCCCACCACACCTGTGCATCACTATAACGTCATGGTTTGAATCTATACTAATGATGTATAAACCTTACTAAATGCCTTATTTTGGCATTTTGATTTAGAACCCATATCCACAAGTATGTCTTGAGTTTGATTCCCCTACAATGGTTGTGAATTATTACAACTTTATGGTTGGAATTAATACCAATGATGTGGATACCTTATTGAGTACGTCAACCTAACATTTTGGTTAAGGAATTATATCCACTAGTAGTTGTTCTTGACATTGATTCCCCATCAGGGGTTAAATTTGACAGGTCCTCGTACCCATAAAGGAATTTTTTATTACAATTTTATTTTTAAACTTACCTTCACATGAATTTTAATATTTATTTTTACCCTGTGTAATATTTTTCATATAAAAACATAATCAATGAAAATTTATCATTTTTTATTCTATAAATTCATTCATAAGGAATTGGCTAACTATTAGAATTTTTGGATTTTATGGGCATTTTATTACTAGAATTCAATGAGTAAAAATTGTCAAGATCTCAATTTTGTGTTATCTGAAATGCATTTTCAATACGTAAATGGATTCAACATCTTCAAGAACCCCTAAGACACCCATATTCTAAAAATTTGTTAGCTCAACATTGGGGTTAGGGTTTCAAGAATTTTGGCTAGATTTTGATTAGATTGAATGGAAAACATCACTGGAAAATAGGTTAAAAGTATAATATTTAGTCTATTTCCCTTCATAATAATCAAAATCATGTTAGTTCAACCATTTCATCTAACTTATGCAAATTATATTCATAATTTCTCTCACATGAAAATAGTGAATGTAGATATTGTTGCAACTAAATTAGACAATAAAATTTAACTTAACAAAAATTGAAATACATGTACTATGTTTTCCAATTATGTCATTTCAATGCCAGTCCCATTAAACATAATGTGCATAAACTATGTAAATGTTCAAAAAGTACATTCAATACCATCATGTAAATGAAATATAATTTGGGTAGTTTTACCAAAAGAGGTAATTGTCAAAACACAAAACCATTACAAACATAAACATAAAAGAAAAAAACTTTAAACATTTAATATTCTTCTTTCTTTAACATCTTTCCAGATGTCATATACCCTATCCCATTCCACCATTGATGAATCAAGCCCAATAGGGACACTCACGTCAAGGCATCCAATGCAGCTAATGATAGTTTTGTTCTTCATACATCCTTTATTATGTTTTGTCTTGAGAATCCTCTCTCACATGCAACTTTACTTGCAAGAGTAGTAAGTATTTCCTGCCATAACTTTGACATGTTAGGAAAATTTGTATGCAAACATGTAACATAAAAATCCCTCCAAGCATATTTCATGGATGATCCCTCACAATTAACATGAAAAGTGTCAACAAATGGATGCAACTCTTTCAAACAAGCTTAAAAATTAAATGTTTCTTTGTTTTCTTCACTTTCACAATAAGGATGTTGTAATTGTTGAATTTTTTTTTCGAGCCAATGCTTTTAATTTCATTCTCTTCTATGAACATCCTCTAAATAATGGCAAGGGCTTAACAACCTTACTGAGTTGAAAAATGAAAGATCAGGGAATATTCCATTTAAACTCTCTACAAGAGCTTGAATATAACCTTTTGCAAGTTGTTTGCAACTCTCTATTGAACCTTCAATACAAAGTTTCCATGATTGTTTTTGTATATCAACACAGTCACCTTATGCATGTGGAATTGCTACATATCGTAATTCATGCTTATGAAAAAGCCCCTCCTTATCACAAATTTCTAGAAAGCCAAATCTAGAGGCATCTAAAAATTTAGATGAATAACATGTTCCATATGCAAATGTGTCAATTCTTAAAAAACACCTTTTTAAAGTGTTTACAGTAACATCTATGACCACCCCTAAAGAGATGGCATCAACGTACTCTTCTTGGAATTTCTTGTTCAACTTGTTTAATTCACACATTATATTTTCAAGCATATGTAAACAAAATTATATTGAAAGATCCTTGCCTTATCATACCATGAGTCTTTTCTTTCATTTTTCCACAATGTTAATATGGGAGGCATAAGTACAACAAGTCTTTCAATGACTTTGTCCCCTAGAAAGCCATCTAACTCCATGGATTTGAAGAGCTTGAAGAGTTTCAAGTTGCATAAGTTCTTGTAAAGCAATAAGTTGACTATTTCTTTTTGTAGAATTTTGCACCTGTGAATATACCTTATTTGCTAATTTCTCAACAAACAATAATTCAGGTATTCTTTTTGAAGCGCATGGCGTGGCTAAAGCTTCACAATGAGAAATGCAATGAACACCTATAATATTATGTACATATTTCTTTAAGAAAGTATTAAAACCATTTTCATTACCAAACATTGAAGAAGTACCATCTGTGGAAACTCAATATCAATCTTTCTTTTGAAAGACCCCTTGATTCTGTTAAATGTTTGATTGCATCATAATTTGTTTTCCCTCTTCCATCACAAACATTTATGAGCTTTAAAAACTATGAAACTAGAGGCCCCAACCCTTTTGAGTTTAAAAATGTGGCATAAACCACAAGATGTTTCTCTAAGCTATGATTTGTACTTTCATCTAGAATCAATGAAAAGGAAGGGATGTCTAACATTTTTTAAATTTGTAGATCTTCAAGATATTGAGATATAGCAAAAATGAATTATTTTGCAGCCATGTGATTTGTATATGGTGGATAGTCTTAATTCTTTGGCATATTTGGTGTTTGTAAGGACATTGCAAATAAGCAAAGAGATCCATATTTTGAGAGTGGTAGATCTTCTTGCACCATCCAATACACTAATTTCATAGTAGTGATGACTCTTTCTTTTTTCCTATCGTCAATGCATGCAATGTGTTCTATAATAGGCTTCGCTTTCTTCTCATTTTCACATATCCACTTTGCCTGTGATAGTTTATAGATACTTGAACTATCATGAACAACTATAGAATCATGTTGCAAGGTAGAGAAACCAGTGCCAATTCTTCATGGTCCCATTGCCTTATGTGTTTCACAATATATGCATTTCATAACGGCTTTTCCTTCATTTTTTTCCTTTCTCAACCACTTATACTTAGTTTTCCATTGCTTACAAAACTATCTTCTTACTTTCATTTTTTTCCCTTTGGGTTCTAGGTCCCCCCCCACTTGAAATTCTTCATCACATTCTTCATTATGCCCCGAGATGTCAAATTCTTCATTATGCCCGAAGATATCTAAATCTTCATTCAGATCAAATTGCGATCCTCTTTATCAGACAATGAAACCTAAGAGGTAGTAGACCATCCAAAGAACTTTTTTGATAGAAAGTTGATTCCTTTTTTTTAAAGACATTATATATATATATATATATATATATATATATATATATATATATATATATATATATATATATATATATATATATATAATAAAATTAATTTAATTAGATATACATGAATTTCAAATTCATCAATTAAAAAACGTATTAAAAAATTAATCTTGCACGAACTTAATAAATTACCCAAAATTGCTATCATCAAGCAAAGGTGTCAATCTCATGGTTTTTTAAAATATGCTTGAATTTCAAAATACATTTACTTAATTCTTTAACTTTTATAAGTGACAATCAAATGCCATCACAACTAAGAATGAGATCATAACTAACTATGTGTTATATTTATCATATCAATACACCTTTAAAAAAATAAAAATACAAGCATTAAGACCAATAATCATGAGGGGAATCTGTTACTCATATTTACAGGTAAAGGAACCAAATGGCTGATCAATTATCCAAAGAAGCCTCACAGCCAGCATGGGAAAGATGGCACATTCTTGAACAGGATGGTGTGTTGGAGTATCAATACTACCCTAGACCCTTCATTGAGGATCTGGAGGAGCCAAGGGCATTCTAGTTTCTAACTACACAATTTTGGTTTTTTTTGGCTGGCTAATTTACTATGTTATTATTGTACATATTTATGTAATTATTTGCACTTTTTTTTCCTGCTTTTACAAGACATTAATGATGGCAGATATATGACTCTATCGAGAGTATACGGTCCCTACTTGATCTTTGCATAGATGTTTATGCTGATGATTCAACATGTAATTTTTTTTATTATAATGAAAAATTACGAATTTTTTCGTTGGAAAAAAAATAATCATGAGGGGAATAGAGCAACAAAAATTTAAAAAAAAACATGCACGCATACAATGCAACTAGTATACATTAAATAACATTGACCATGTTCCATGGTATTTAATATGATTTGGAACAAAGGTTAGAGTGGGTATTAACTCTTATCCATGAGGTTGTGGAACTAACCAAATGTTAAGACTAATATTTATTTAATCGAATGGTGACCTTTATCATCTAAGAGAATATGAGAAGCTACAATTATAAGTGTAAATTCCTACTGTTGAAACCAAAAGATTCTTTATAAGGAAATGGCGACCTAAATATGTTTGTTAACTCTTAGTTGCAACCCCACCCAAGATGCCATTTTTTTAGAGCATTATTGCACTAAGGTCGCTAGTGTAGTCACACATTAGAAGTACCATAAACAACACATGCTAATAGTGAACATATTAGATGTAACCATGAAGACTATGAATGGAAAATAAGATATCATTAAGTTTTTTATGAGATCAAAATTTGTATGAAAAGGATACGGATTCTCATATAATCTAGATTGAGAAAAAATAATTTATTAATATAAATAACTTTTTATGTTAAAAAACATATTTTACAACTCACTAGGAAGGAGAAAGTGCTCACCCATTTCAATTAGAGTATTGAAAATATTTATGAGCACTTGGATTTGACATTCCTTAACAATATCCCTCCTAAATGCGTCTATTTATTTTCAGGTGAATAAAGTTGACACAACTCAAAATTCAATAATTTAATCTTATCATTTTTATTCATCCATCAAAATTTAAATTTGCATCGTTTCAATGTCAAAATCAATTTACTCATATGACAAGCCGTAGAAATAAGATAAATAACAAATAGTTTAAATATGAGTTAGTCTATCATGCATAATTTTGATAACAATCTAGATAAATTTGACAAAGTCTAAAGTTTAAATAAAATAAAATAAAAAATCTTATCTTATCCAAATCTATCAAAGGTTAAAGAAAAAAATAAAATAAAAATTAATAAATTTCAGTTTTGTTCCATCCAAGAAAAACATTTGAAACTTATTATCTTTTTATCTATAAATATTTTATAAAGATTAATGATATTTCAAGATTTTTGAATGACACAATATATAAACCATAGTTTTTTATTGTGAAAAAAATTTAATAATAAATCAAATTTGAAGTTACTTCATAATAATTAAAACACAAATCTACAAGTGTAAAAATCTAATAATTTTATACTAATAAATATAAAAATATAAAATATAAAAAATTCAATAAACTCTACCGTTTATTTTTTATAAAAATATCTAACCAAATCAATTTATTAATATTAAAGTTAAAATAATTTGTATTTAACTAAATTTGACAAATCATGTTTATCAAATATTTATATAAATTTTTAATAAATTTTTATTACCAAATATTTCTATTAGCTACTTTCGAGTAAAAAATAATTATACTATTATCATTATAAGTGGAGACATTATAGTATATTGCTTTATATTTGTTTTCTTTGTTCCAGAATTCTAGAATTGTAAGTGGAAGTAGAGGTGATCTCAATTTTAAAGTAGTTTAAAGCCGGTTCCCCATGATGTTCATGCACTTGTACAACTCCATATACTACATCGATTTAATTTCTACAAATGACATGAGAAGCTTATCAATGAAGTGGGAACCTTATCAATTATTTGATTTGATTTTTATCAATAATATGGAAGCTTATTTTATATTAAAAAATAACAATATGAAATTAATTAAAATAATAAATAATTAAATTAACTATAAATTAAAAGTAAATATTACTTAATAACTTTTCAATTTTGAAATACACACAAATTTTATATATGTTATATTTTTTATGTTTATTTTTAATGTTAATAATATTTAAATTATATTTTTTGATGTTTATTTTTAATACTAATAATATTTAAATTATATTTTTAATGTTTATTTTTAATATTAATAGTAGTTAATTTCTGAATTCATGTTTTTGTGTTTTATAATGAATTAAGTAAAACAAAATTTTGTAGAAATCATAGAGGAGATTGAGGTTTTTGCTTATAGGGTTAAAATTTTCTGAATATTGCTGTGATTTATAATAAATTAAATAAAAAAAATTGGTAGAAATAATTTCCGATATGATTTCTATTAAAATATTTTACTTAAATCTTTACTTTTTCATTTATTTATTACAATTTTATATTTGGTTTTTTAATTTATATTTTAATATAATTATTTAATTAAAATTTATAATATAAATATATTTCTTAAATTTTGTTATCAATTTCACATTTTATATATATATACAATTTGAGTGGGCCTAATGGTTAGAGTATGTGTTTCTTTATGTCTTTCTAAACTTAACAGTTATCTGGAGATGAATCCCTTATCTCACAAATAAGAAAATATCATACATCAACAATCCAATATTAAATAATGCAACCTAAAAAAAATAAAACATCTTACAAAATTGATTTAATTAGATTCTAAACTAGTATAAATATATTTCCCTCAAAAAAATTTATCAACTTCAACTTCACCATTAATATAGTATTTCATTTAATTTAGACTTTGGTTAATTTAGACCTTAGTGATCTTGATGTTACTTTCTTTATCTACTTTACAATTCATGTGATCCTGATATGTTCCACTAAAGTAAAGTGAAGGTCCTGATCAGCAGAATCTCTGCATTTCTTTGCCCGCTTTTCAACTCGCAACCATTATAAAATGAACATATTCCATCCTTCTTTTCCCTCTTTCCACTCCATAATTTATGCCATTCATCATCCACATAATACCCTTCTTATCGACTTTACTTTACTGCTGGTAAACATTATCCTCCTCTTTTCTTTTTCCACTTCTTTGCTAACTCATCCGCCTCAATTTGGCTTTCAAGCACCAATGGACTTTCGAGAATTTGTGCGGAGGCCAAAAATCTGAGATCTGCAACATCTGCAACTTTTCTGTGAACGGTTTGCAACCACAATCTGGATTGCGTTTGTTTCTAAGGTAGGGAAAATTTCGCCTCTGGCATTTATTTTGGAATGGGGGTTTTCAACCAGCTGCAGGGAAGCAATTCCATGATAAGGTCGTTCATTACAGAATTTGATGGCTGGTTACAATGGCTATTTAGCATTGCTGCTTGAGTCAAATGAAATAGTAACAGATTCCGTTAATTTATCTCCAGATATAGGAATCACGTGCACAGGCAATTTTGCAGTTTTCACTGCAACTTTGTTCTGTGTGGGTGTATTCAAAACTTAACAGGAGAACTAATCTATGATGCAGTGGTTGATTTTAAGGTCGCTTGGCTGCCTGGCGTGCTTGTCGAGGCTTGCTTTTAGTATAACTTGAATTGGGTGAAACGGTGACATGTTCTTTAATTTTAGTACAATCTGACCGTTTCCATTACAAGTTTGATAAGAGGAAGGCTGGATCTGCAGATCTGGACTCAATCCTAGTCCATTGCCTTTCTTTAAAATCTGCATTAGCCACTGCAGAGATATGTGAATGCAACGTGAGACACTGTCTATTCTGGAATGCAAGCCAAGGTGATTGGACCAAATCGCTTATTTGATCTTTCAGGTCTTGAGATAATGGGTCTAGAGTACTGCTGTGGCCTCTTATCCCCTGGAAGATCACATGGCCTAGAGCGGATAATTCAGAGAAGGATTTGAAGCCGCAGGGTTCATAGAAGTCCTACTCAACCTTGTGACTGGTTCAGAGTGGATGGTTTCTCCAGCTCTCTGGTAGCTAGAAGGACAATAACAGGTTAGATGTGCACAGTAATGTAACTCAGTTTTCTTCCAAATTGTTTCAAACCTGAGAAGAAACAATAAGAAAATGACTTTGAGCTTACTGTACAAAACTAAAGTTTGAATGAAACTTACAGCTTATTTGTATAAATTTTGTACACCATCATCCGATTCATATATATTGTGTATCATGAGTTATGTACCATTTTCATTTGAAGCTGAGATATATGAATGAAAAGCATTAAGAAACATATGACATACACTCAGATAATGTGAATATACTTTAATGGATCCAGGACATATCTATCTGCAGCAAAACATGAAAACAAGACAAACGAAAAAAGTTTAGAAATCTTGGGCACGACCTCACACTAATCTAACCCTAACATGATATGGAATTTTCCAATGTTGAGTGGGCTTCTCAATAATTTTTATTGAAATTGTTTTATCTTCATCAAAAGCATTTTTATTTCCTCATTATAAAGGAGCTTTCTATCATAGCTTTCTGATCAGTATGAACTGTATTTTATCTAGAATCTAGATGTTCTGTTATCCACAGTTATTACAAGTTAGCAGCAAGCTATTGTATTAGGACTTTATTAAGTTTGTGCTTATGATAGTCTAGCTGCTTCCTTACATATTGGGTACTCAGTTCTGGTTTGGGTTCACTGACTTGGTCAGATAATAAGTCATTGATATTCTTTGTTGGGCTAATAGATTACAGAAATTTCCAATCAATTCAGTATGAGCTCAGATCATTCTGATCGTTTTGGAAAATCTGGTTTGTTTTTTTGGTTTGTTTGCAATTTTGGTTTTCTTATTTTGATTTATGAACCATATTTGTTTCTTCTTTCATTTGAATGATATGTTCCTTCCACATGCCTCAAATATTTTTGAAGTGATCCCTGCAACTACACCTTTTTGGATTTGTTTACTACAACTAGATAAACCCCTGTTATATGTTTCAGTTGTCTGGAGATGTCTGTTTGGATGCTGCTCACATTATTTTGCTCATGAAAATTGATTTGAGTTATTTAACTTACTGCGATCTTTCACTATTGCTGTAATCATGTAATCATTTATTATGCAACATTCTTATTTTCAAATAAAATGAAAATCTTTCAATTGAGGCCAGGGGATTTACTTTTTTGTGATATCTCCAGTTCAGAATGTTTGCAGGGGTGTGGAATTGGGAAAAACCTGAGCCACAATGCTATTTCATTTTAGGAGAACATAGACAATGTCAATCCTCTCTAGTTACCTCAATTATAATATGGACCCATCTGAAAATAACTTTAAATCTCAATTATAGTTATTACAAATTTAAATGCATACCCACGCTCATTTTCTTTTCAGAATAAAACACTTTATTTAAAGTGGAAGAATGCAGATTACACATTTATTTAGGGCAGTTCTTACAAAGAATAACAAAAGTATGTTGCATGTGGTTGGTGTGCTCTGAAGCTCCTTAGGTGTGTATAGATTAATAGATTATTTTATAATTGGAAATATGGTGTGATATTATTTTAAGAAACAATACAAAATGTTGGTCCAAGTTTACTAAAATTTCATTCTATAATTACAAGGCAATAAAATGTATTCTTAATTCACACCATGAAAACCAATTCACATCAGCCATCTGGAGATGCTCCTCACTCTAGATGCACAACTGAGTCTTGTTACCTTCATGACTGAGAACCAACAAAAATAAACTATCAATCAATACAAACAAAATGAAATCTAACACAACTCTCATACGTTATACAGGCAAAGAGAATATGGGAATTGATAATGATGTTTTCATTGCTTTCAGAATTCAATACTTGCCTATTGAAAGCAACATCAATACAAATGAAATATTATAAATTACAAATTATATGCATAGTGTACGTCATCAATGGGATTATATATGTAAAGCGTAAGATATTAATACATAATTTTTTTTCTAAGGAAAAGAGAGAGAAAAGAGGCAAATAGAGAACCCTATAAAAAGAGGGTAAAGAAATAATATATAAAAGTCTAAAAACTAAAAGGAGGGAAAATAATAAAGGTCCATAATAATCCTATATTAATTAATATAAAAGCATATAAGACATGTTAGTGAGATAAAATATGTCATAGATATATATATGTATATGTCAAAATGACATACCCATATAATTTGTAATAAGCTATATTATTATAAATTAGAATATTAATATAATATAAAACTTAACTGAAGTTGATTCTCACTAGGATACCCATTTGGTGTGGGAGATTTTGGAGCG
>JAXQQM020083465.1:0-20975 GCA_034641835.2 Pinus albicaulis | reverse complement strand
CTCGTTGAGAATGCAACAAGATGATGGAGCTTAGTGAAATGAAGTCGCCTTCACTAAGTGGGCCCGTTATGCAAATTCGGCGCAAATTTATTTTTAGACTATGTCTATTTTTAGACATATGGAGCATGGTTCGAGGATTCCAGCTTGAGATTCTTGGAGCATTGGTCATGTTGGTAAAAGTAGATGAGACTCTATTTTTTAGGTCGAAGAGGTCGAAGGCTATTTTGACCGCCTCTCCTAAAATAGGGAAGTCAAATATTATTACCCTAATAATATTTAGACTATAACTTCGCCATTTCCTGGAGCACTCGGGCCGAGGCTGCATGGCTCATGCATCTGACAGAGGAATCACGTGGTTCCCAAGGGTTTGATGGCATCATGCATGGTTGACTTCAGTTGGACTTCAGTGGCAGAAGTTTGGAGGAGTTAATGAGACAGATAGTGGAGTTGTGTTCTGCTTATTTTAGTTGAACTAGTTGAGATTAGTTTAACTAGCTAATCAATTAGTTATGAGTGGAGTGAATTAAATATTATTTAATTCATTAATTAGTAACTCATTATTCAACCCAAGAACACATCAGTTCACTACAGTGCATGATCAGTTCAGTGGAGACCAGTGAAAGAGGTAGATGAAAGGGTGGAGTTAGCTATCAGTGGCGACATCAGTTGTGCATGAGTTTTGCACCACACTTGGAGGATTTGTCCATGACAATTACGCAGTCAAGCCAAGGAGATTCGAACCTTGGATCTCTATATAGACAGGCCTGGATTGCGCAATAGAGGCAAGGCAATTGGCGGTGAGTTTTGAACCAGTAACCTGTTCAAAACTGAGCTAGATTGTGTGTAACTTCATGAGAAAGTACCGAGTACTTGTGAGGAGTATTGTACTGAGTTTGTTACATGATTTCTCCATTATAATATACACAATAGCTGCGGGGTTTTCAGCTATAAGCTTTCCCCATACATACTGTGTTAATGTGTATGATGATTTGATGTGTTATCGCTTGATTTTAATTCCACATGTTTGATGATCTGAGTGGAAGAGATTATGTGTTGCATATAAATTCGAATTGTATGTGATCAGGATAGTCTCGGTGGATAATTAATTATTATTCAGCAAATTTCTACATGGTATCGGAGCTATTGAAGCAGAGATTGATCATCACAATGATTACAAACTTATTTCGGTAGACAGAGTCTGCATGCGGGCCAGGTAGCCTCCGGATTCATCTTTCTTCGGAAAGTGAAAGGTCTGGTAAACGCCCCTTGCAGTCGATCTCTGTGCTAGAAATAATTTGTTCTCACGATCTAGAGCGATTGAGCTTTGAGGTGGAATTCGAAGTTTTGCAGCAGTTTTGTTTTCTTGGTGCCAGTGTTGAAAATGTCTTTCAACGGTTTGCGACTCGAATATGCTCTTGAAGGCAGTTCGAATTATGTTGCATGGAAGGATTGCATGGAGGCAGTATTAGAAGATAATGGTCTGAAGGAGTTCGTAGATACGGATGTCCAAAAGCCCACTAATCCTGCTGAAGTCGAAGCATGGAAAAAGAAGATGGTGAAATGTCGAAGGATCCTGTTGGAGGGCGTCAAGGATCATATTGTATCCAGCCTGCATGGAAAGGCTACTCCATATTTAATGTGGAAAGCTTTGACGGATCTATTCCAGAGTAAGAGTGACCAAAGGAAGTTGGCGCTCAAATATAAGCTCAGGAACATCAAGATGGAGAAGGGCGACAGTATCGCCAAATACCTCACGAAGTTCACTCAATGCAGAGATGAGCTGGGAAGTGTGGGGGTGAATGTCAAAGACGAGGACATGGTCGACCTGGCTCTCCTTGGTATTCCGAAGGCTTGGCACTCATATCAAGATAGTGTCAATGGTCGGGAGAAGCTGCCGGGATGGGAGCGCCTTTGGGCGGATCTCATGCAGGAGGAGATAAGGAGGACTACTCGAGATGGATCTTCATCAAAGGGAGCTGATGAAGAAAACTGCGCTTTGGTGGCCAAAGAAAAGAAAGGGAAGGGTAAGAAAACCTCTCATTCTGGTGCAAAGGGCAAGAAGTAGGATATGGCGAAAGTGAAGTGTTTTCACTGCCATGATCACGGACATTATGCTACAAATTGTCCAAAGAAGAAGAAGAACAAGCAAGCGGGAAGATCTGCAGATGGAGAAGCTTTGGCTTCATAGTTCGAGCTTGACTTTTCACCGATCGCATGCTTGGTTTCAAGTGTGTTGGGATCGGTATGGTTCTTAGACAGCGGTGCATCATTTCATATGATGGGAGATCGGGATTTGTTCTCAGATCTGGAGGACAAAGATTTGGGTGTGCACATCGAGATGGGCGATGATGGTAGATACAGTGCGACTGGTATCGGTACCATATCCTTTCAGAGGGAGTCTGGTAAACCCTTTGTATTAAGGGATGTCATGCATGTACCTGGATTGAAGAAGAACTTGATCTCTGTGGCGATGTTGGAGGATAAGGGGTATGATGTGGTCTTCAGCGAAGGAAAAGCCTTCCTGCATAGTAAGACTAATGGAGAGACCCGAAAGATAGGAGTTCGAACCAAGAACCTTTATCAGTTGCAGGTAGATGGCTGCGCAGCTATGGCATGCAAGGCGGGAGAAGTGGTGAGCCGGGATGATGAGGGCGAACTGTGGCACAGGAGATTGGGCCACCTTCACCATGGAGCTTTGAAGATTCTCCAGCAGATTTCTACTGGGCTTCCTAAGGGCACTCTTGCGCAGTCAGATCAGTGCAAGGGGTGTACTTTAGGGAAGTATGTGAAAGCCACCTTTCACGAGAAGGATAGTCGCGCCACGACGATCCTTGAGAGAGCTCACACAGACGTGTGTGGTCCTTTCTCAGTTGCTTCGACAGAAAAGCACAGGTATTATGTGATCTTTGTTGATGATTTCTCTCGAAAGTGCTGGATCTTCTTCATGCAGAAGAAGAGCGATACATTCGCGAAGTTCTGTGAGTTTAAAGCACTGGTCGAGAAGGAGTCGAGGAAGAAGGTGATTGCTCTAAGGAGTGATAACGATGGTGAATTCATCTCAGCTAAATTCAAGGAGTTCTGCAGCGCAGAAGGGATTCGGAGAGAGCTCATCGCACCCCATAACCCACAGCAGAACGGGGTGGCTGAGCGGAAGAACAGAACGATCGTGGGTGCTGCACGGGCGATGTTGCATGATCAGGGCCTACCCCTTCACTTGTGGGCCGAGGCATGCAATACAATAGTGTATGTGCAGAACCGTTGTCCTCACAAGGTTCTTGGAATGAGTACACCGGAGGAGGCTTATTCTGGCAAGAGGCCTGATATTTCCCATTTGCGGATTTTTGGTTCTCCTGTCTACATGCATGTGACAAAGGATGCGAGAAGGAAGTTGGATCCAACTGCTGAGGTTGGAATATTTGTGGGGTACACTGATACACCTCACAACTATCGGGTGTATTTGTCAGACAGTCGCAAGACTGTTGTGCGACGGGATATAAAATTTCAAGAGGAGAAAGCCATGCAGTGTTCGCTTGAGAGGGAGCTACACTTGCATGCAGATGAGGAGTTGTTAGTTCCTAAGGAGGAGCTTTCGGATGTGGATCAGCCACAAGAGGAGGTTCAGGAGGTGGAAGAAACCACCTAGGCAGCGCCAACCATCAGAGGGCGCATGCACACTACAGAAGCTGAGCGACTGGCTCGGGATGCAGAGAAGGTTGTAGGACCACCTACAGCACAGCGCAGACAGAGACAGTCACCGGATCGGTACACTGGATACATGGCTCTTGTGATTCAATGTGTTGTGACGGAGCCATCCTCTTTTGAGGAAGCTGTGGAGGAACCCGCATGGGTTGATGCCATGATCGAGGAATATGATTCGATCGTCAGGAACAGTGCATGGGAGATTGTCCCAAGACCGGTTGGGAAATCAGTGGTGGGTTCGCGATGGATCTACAAGGTGAAGCAGGCAGCTGACGGGAGTGTGGAGAAGTACAAGGCGAGATTTGTCGCCCGTGGCTTCTCACATATCGAGGGGATTGACTATGAGGAGACTTTTGCACCTGTCGCAAGGTACTCTTCCATACGGACGATCCTTGCTCTCTCAGCGCAGATGGGGTGGCACATTCATCGGATGGATGTGAAGACTGCGTTCCTCAACCAGCCATATCTTCTACGAGCCGCCACGGCTGGGCAGCAAGCACCTCGTGCTTGGCACACTCGGATAGACAGCTACTTCACCGGGCTTGGATTCTCCAAGAGTGAGGCGGATCCAAACCTGTACCAGATTGTGGTGGAGGGGAAGCTGTTGATCATCGTACTGTATGTAGATGATCTGATTTTGACTGGCGATGAGCAGTTGATACTTTCATGCAAGGAGGATCTTGCACGAGAGCTTGAGATGAAGGACTTGGGCATCCTTCATTATTTCCTGGGATTGGAGATTTGGCAGCGCAGCGGAGGACTGTTTGTTTCTCAGGGCAAGTATGCCCGGGAGATTTTGGAGAGGTTCAACATGCAAGGCTGCAAGCCTGTTGACACTCCTCTTCCTGGTGGTTGGAGGAAGGAGGATGCTACTTCAGCGGAGGTAGTGGATGCCACCGTCTATCGACAGTTGGTGGGGTCGCTTATGTATCTGGTCAATACACGACCCGATATATGCTATGCAGTTAACCAGCTTTCGCAAGCTATGGTTAAGCCTACCAAGCTCTTTTGGAAGGCAGGCAAGCATGTATTGCGCTATATCAGAGGCACATCGGGATATGGTTCATGGTACAGATAGGAGGATCAGTTGAGGTAGCATGGCTTCACAGATTGGTATCATCATATCAGAGATTGTGTTCAGCGGAGAATCATGATGCTTTCATATGTTCCCACGGAGGATCAGGATGCCGACATCCTGACGAAGGCGCTCACCAGGAGCAAGTTCGAATTCCACAGAGGCAGAATAGGGGTTGCAGATAATCCATATCTTGCTGAGAGGGAGTGTTGAAAATGCAGCAAGATGATGGAGCTTAGTGAAATGAAGTCGCCTTCACTAAGTGGGCCCGCAGGCAAATTCTGGCGCAAAATCTATTTTTAGACTATGTCTATTTTTAGACATATGGAGCATGGTTCGGGAATTCCAGTTTGAGATTCTTGAAGTATGTGTCATGTTGGTAAAAATAGATGAGACTCTATTTTTGAGGTCAAAGAGGTCGAAGTCTATTTTTAGACTGCCTCTCCTTAAAACGGGGAAGTCAAATATTATTTACCCTTAATAATATTTAGACTATAAACAACAGTTTACTCTCTTGGAGCACTTCAGTTCGAGCTACAGAAGTGGCTCATGCATCTGACACAGGAATCACGTGGTTCCCAAGGGTTTGATGGCATCATGCATGGTTGACTTCAGTTGGACTTCAGTGGCAGAAGTTTGGAGGAGTTAATGAGACAGCTAGTGGAGTTGTGTTCTGCTTATTTTAGTTGAACTGATTGAGATTAGTTTAACTAGCTAATCAATTAGTTATGAGTGGAGTGAATTAAATATTATTTAATTCATTAATTAGTAACTCATTATTCAACTCAAGAACACATCAGTTCACTACAGTGCATGATCAGTTCAGTGGAGACCAGTGAAAGAGGTAGATGAAAGGGTGGAGTTAGGTATCAGTGGCGACATCAGTTGTGCATGAGATTTGCACCACACTTGGAGGATTTTTCCATGATGATTGCACTGTCAAGCCAAGGAGATTCGAACCTTGGATCTCTATATAGACAGGCCTGGATTGCGCAATAGAGGCAAGGCAATTGGCGGTGAGTTTTGAACCAGTAACCTGTTCAAAACCGAGCTAGTTTGTGTGTAACTTTATGAGAAAGTACTGAGTACTTGTGAGGAGTATTGTACTGAGTTTGTTACATGATTTCTCCATTATAATATACACAATAGCTGCGGGGTTTTCAGCTATAAGCTTTCCCCATACATACTGTGTTAATGTGTATGATGATTTGATGTGTTATCGTTTGATTTTATTTCCGCATGTTTGATGATCTGAGTTGATCTGAGTGGAAGAGATTATGTGTTGCATATAAATTCGAATTGTATGTGATTAGGATAGTCTTGGTGGATAATTAATCATTATTCAGCAAAATTCTACATGATCCCCTCTGCTCTTCTTCGCATCCCTATATCCTGTATGGAGCCTTTAGAGGGTCAATCCCTCCTAAACCTTCAAGAACAACTTTAGCATATTCATTACATTCTAATTGACGAAATGAGATTCATTGGTCCTAAATTGCTTTCTCAAATTGATGATCGCTTGCGCAAGGCATTCCCATCAAATAGAAACAGCCCATTTTTTGGACGTTCTATAATCCTTGTGGGTGACCTTGGCCAACTACCACCTCTAAAAGACACGCAAATGTATGTAGGCAATTCTCGTGGAACTGCACTTTGGCAAAGCTTCAATACTGTGGTTACGCTTGCAATAGTTTTTCGGCAACAAGGAACAAGTCCTACACAAATTTCCTTCCGCGAACTCCTCTCCAACCTTCGCAATGCAACACCCATTGTTGCTGATTGGAATCTTCTTATGACACGTTCAAAAACAAATCTTCCTGAAGCCGAAGTCCAATCATTCTCCACTTCAATGCATCTTTATTCAACAAATGACGATGTTGACCTGCACAATAAATCAATGTTAAAATTATTAAATCAGCCAGTTGCACATTGTTATGCTGCCGAAAAGAGGCAACTAGAAACTACTCAACCAAAAAATGATCAATTATCAAAGAAAATACTCCTTTGCATTGACCAACGTGTTATTCTCAGAAGCAATCTGTGGGTTGGCACTGGTCTTATTAACGGTTCGCTCGGCATTGTTCGTGCAATCGTATATTCACCAGCTTGTACACCACCAGAACTACCATCCTTTGTTGTAGTTGCCTTCCCTCACTACAATGGTCCACCATGGGATCCTTCGAATCCTACATTTGTGCCAATCCCCCCCATCACAAGGGGTTCGCGCACACAAGTGCCTCTCGGAATGGCATGGGGCTTAACAATTCATAAATCGCAAGGCATGACACTAGATAAGGCAACAATCGACATCGGCAACATTGACCGGCAAGGTCTCACTTTCACAGCTATTTCAAGAGTTCACTCACTGAATGATCTATGCATCTCCCCTGCCTTCTCCTACTCACGCTATTCACGTATGCAGGACAACCCTTACGTCATCCGCAGGAAACAAGAAGAGGCACACCTTGCATCCAAATCTATTATTCACACTCCTTGAAAAACTCCTATTATTGGTACCTTCTGTTCACTTGCATTCCACTTTTACTTCTTTCTTCTTGTTCCTCATAATAAGACCTTGCAAATTTCCTGCTTCATTTACATTTTCACTTTTCAATATCATTTCAACTCATATTTGTTCCTACTATTTGTTTCTTATTATGCTTTTCATTATTAGTGTCAAATTTTTACATGTTCACTTATATGCTTTTCCTTCCCTTGCAGCAACTATGGATCGCAACTACCTTTCTCAACTCAACAAATTCTATGAAGAAATCACTCAACAGGAGAATGCACTCCTCATTCTACAGCAACGCTTCTTGGTTCCACCTACTCTACCACTATACCGTTTGCGCCCAACATTGCAACTACTCAGGAAGATCAAAATATTCATTCGTCACCTCATTCATGTGCATGAAAGAGATGCACAAAGGCAACTTCGAGCATACTATCTTAGTCGCGTCCCGGGTTTGGACGTCAATTGGTGCTGTCGCTGTCGGGCAACCCCTTGTATTTATGACTAGATTGCAACCAAACACCTTTCATGCATGATCAGTCTACTATGCTAACACTTGTTCCTCCTTTCTGTTCCAAAGCAATTTTCTTCTATATTTAACAATATCACTCTTACTATTTTTGCTTGTACCATGATGTAAAAATGCCTACTACTTCGAGTTTTCATAACATGTAAAACCTTTTTACCATTCCATTACTTCAAATCAAGTCTATGATGCCTTCGCAATAATCTATACGATGCACAAGTATACCCCCTCAATGTGCTATGCTATCACTTGCTCCTCCTTTTTGTTCCAAATCGATTCTTTTCTAGATTTAACAATATCACTCTTACTCATTTTGCTTCTACCATGATGTTAAACTGCCTACTACTACAACTTTCAAAAACATCTACAGCCTCTTTACCATTACATTACTTCTATACAAGTCAATGATACCCTCGCAAAAAAAAAAAAATACAATGGACAAGAAATCTATGGTCTACTATATTGTATACTATCTATTTTCATCATATCAATTATGCCTACATAATTAAATCTCAAAAATTACTTCCTTTATATGCTCTCATTTTATACGATTATAAATTGATTCACAACCAAACCTATTCTTCATTTTCAATTATTTTGCTTCTATTTTAAATTACATTCGTGCAAATATCACTAACTTACTTCTACTATTATTAACACATAATGATTTAACATAATAACCACAAAATCATAAAATGTAACTCATCGAGATGAAATTACCTACCTCCTTTCCACCTCCAACTTGAGCAAACAACATATTTTATTTTCGTAGTTTTAAATCTAAATATTCATGTAATCAATCAATGGCAGATTTTACCCCTCATAAATTCACATTCATCATGTTCCCTAACATGTACCACAAAATGATTCAGGTCTCCTCCTTCCGGCATTCCCTTGCACCTCCAGTGCAATTGCTAGTTTATAACCTTGTTAATGTTCTTACATTGCAACTTTGGTATTTTCTACCATGTAATTGTATTACTCAATAGTTGTTGCAACTGTAGGTTACATATTTCTGAGCATTAATCACATGATTGACCGTTAGCTAACAAAATTTCTCATTTCACTCGAACTAGCTATTGTTTCAACTCACATTGTTGCAACTCGCCTAAAACATGCTTTTACCATGTTTTTACTCTATTTCAAGTGATAGGAATTGTGTTACAATTAATTGTTATTTCTAATTTATTTTACCGTCATACTTTGTTGCTTTTACTTTGTTTCCACTGATAAGAATTGTGTTATAATTAATTTTTATTTCTAATTTATTTTACCGTCATACTTCGTTGCTTTTATTCTGCTTCTAATGATAAGAATTGTATAATAATTAATTATTATTTCCGGTTTATTTTACCGTCATGCTTAGCATTTTAGGAACATTCCATTGCAACCTTGTTACAACTTATTACAATGGAACATGTTACTCTTAGTAGTTCACGTGTTTCATTTTCTGCCAACGTCAATTGTGACACATTTATTACATTACTATAACCTCCTAACACATATCACTAGCATAAATTGTGTAGGACAGTTCACAAGTTTTTAATGAGCCTAAATGAATTGTTGATCAATTGCTCATTAAGACAATTAAAAGCAATTGAAAGATCCATTAACAAGTAATGACCAAAAGTATTTTTCAGTTTTAACTAGCAGAAAATAATTAAACATTGTTGAAATATGAACTAACCCCCAACAAGTTACATAGAGAAACCAAACAATGTGGGACAAAAGAATTTGTCGTCTTTGTGATACTAGGATATTTGAAGATGAAAGATATGTCCCCCTACAATGTTATATGTACACCTAAATTAGAACTCAATTTCAAAATATGTGTTACAAAATTGACCTTCCCAATGTCCTATGTCATCAAAGCTATTATAATATTAGAGAGCTTCTTTTATTGATTTTTTAACACAAAAATAAGATTCTAAAATCATATAAGGTTCATCGAACCAATTGGTCTCAATGGACATTAATCATCATCATCATTGTCGTCGTCGTCATTATATGTATATTAGCATAGATCCATCTTAACTCTAGATCTACAAAGCACTAAAGGGGATCAAAAATCTCAATATGCAAACCTTTTTTTCAGTGCAAATCTTGAGGAAAAGTTTGCTCTGGATACATTTGATTCCTCTTGGTGCATGGTAGATTTGGAATTAAGATGGATTTGTGTTGATTTTTCATAGTAGTATTTGTATTTATATAAATTTCATATCTCTATATAGAAAATTTTTCTTATTCCTATTTTTATTAAAACTATGATTATATATATATATATATATATGGCATTTCTAATTAACTTGTTTTGTAATTTGTTTTAATTTAATTTCTTAATAGCATTGATAATAGAAATAAATAGATAAAATATATAACTTAGAAAAAAAGTTTATTGTAAATAATGAATTTTTATATGTTTATTAGTTAAATTTATATATGAAAAAATGAAATAATTATTACAAATAGTCATTGTTAGTTATATATATATATATATATATATATATATATATATATATATATAGGTTTATTAATTAAATTTTTTAAGCTTTTACTAATATGAATCATTATTTAAGTATTGAGGGGTTTTCGCAGTGTATTACATTAGGATATCATTTTTTTGGGATTCAATTGCATTAAGTAAGTCATTCATCTATGGCCATTTCCATGAGAGGTATTCGTAACTAACTAATTTATCATGATTTTTGAATAATCCACTTAGCACGCATTACATCCGTTACATTAGATATCAATTTTTTGGGATTCAACTGTGTTAAGTAAGTCATTCATATATGACCATTTCTAGTCGTAACTTACTAATTTCTCAAGATTTTTTAATAATCCACTTAGCAAGTCATTCATCTATGACCATTTCCATGAGAGGTAGTCATAACTGACTAATTTCTCATGGTTCTCATGATTTTTGAATAATCCACTTAGGACTCATTGCATTGAGTAATCCACTTAGCAAGTCATTCATCTATGACCATTTCCATGAGAGGTAGTCGTAACTGACTAATTTCTCATGGTTCTCATGATTTTTTAATAATCCACTTAGCATTCATGATTTTTGAATAATCCACTTAGCACTCATTGCATCGAGTGATGCTCACAAGGGTGAAGAAATGGGATTGAATCTAGTGAAAATGAATAACATAGCGTCAATCATCACTTCTGAGGCTTGCACCTGGTAGCCAAGACTTCTCGGGAGGTCACCAATCCTAGATCGTCTCTAGCTCAAGCACCCTTAACTATGAATTTTTCCCCACAATCAAGCCCACTTAGCTTGCTACCCCATTTGTAAAACCTTAGCAAGTATTGTGCCTCATGAACCATTCAAGTAGAGCTCCCTTCACTCTTTATATTTAAGTAATATAATACTTAAATATAAAGAGTGAAGGGAGCTCTACTTGAATGGTTCATGAGGAACAATACTTGCTAAGGTTTTGCAAATGGGGTAGAAAACTAAATGGGCTTGATTGTGGGGGAAACTCCACTGTTAAGTGTGCTTGAGCCAGAGGCAGTCTGGGATGGGTGACCTCCCAGGAAGTCCTGGTTACCAGGTGCAAGCCCTGGAAGTGATGATTAACATTATGTGATTCCTTTTCACAAGTTTCAATCCCACTTTTTCACCCGATGCAATAAATGCTAAGTGGAGAGCGATGCAATGATTTTCCTCTTCTCTCATGGAAAAATGCTAAGTGGAGGGTAAGGAAATGATTTTTCCTTCATGGAATTTTCTCTCCTCTCATGGAGAAATACTAAGTGGAGGGTGATGCAATGATTTTTCTCTCATGGAAAAGTGGAAAAATTAATCAATTATGAAAAAATGATTAATGAATCATTATTATTTAATTTTTCTCTCATGGAAAAATTGGTCAGTTATGAAAAAATGATATCTAATGAATCATTATTATTTAATTTTCTTTGTGCTAAGTGGAGGGTCATGGAATGATTTTCCTCTCATGAAAAAATGCTAATTGGAGGGTGATGCAATGATTTTTATCGCATGGAAAAATTAGTCAGTTATGAAAATATGATAGGTAAT
Organism: Pinus albicaulis; assembly: GCA_034641835.2. Taxonomy (NCBI): domain Eukaryota; kingdom Viridiplantae; phylum Streptophyta; class Pinopsida; order Pinales; family Pinaceae; genus Pinus; species Pinus albicaulis. The sequence continues at coordinate 9,115 of JAXQQM020083465.1, read as the reverse complement.
GAATCATTATTATTTAATTTTCTTTATCTGATATGTATATTATGATTTTTCTCAAATTGTCCATTTTAAAAAATAGGGTATTGGAAATGGATAAATTGATATTGAAATATTTTAATTAATTAAGGTGAATATTAGAATTTTGTTTGATATTAATATTTATTTAAAATCAGTTTATCAACTCAATTAAACATGGAAGGAATTGCAAATCTCCCTCATTTGAAATGTAAAAAAAAATAACTCAAGTTTTTTCAAAAAAAAAAATACCTAAAAGATTTTACTCTCTTGACACATGATTAATTCAAAATTAATATAAATCTACATAAGCATAATGGAGAGTTTCAAATGAAATCACACGTGATCAATTCAAAATTAATATAAATAGACTATCTTGACACATGATCAATTGAAAATTAATATAAATCTACATAAACATAATGGAGCAAATGAAATCACACATGATCAATTCAAAATTAATATATATATATAAATCTACACATGATAATAGAGAGTTTCAAATAAAAATGAATAAAGTTGATATTGAAATATTTTTATTAAAATTAATATTAAAATATTTATTTGATATTATTATTTATTTAAATGCAGTTTGTTTCAATTGAAAATAAATAAAGTTGATATTGAAATATTTTAATTAAAATTAATATTAAAATATTTGTTTGATATTATTATTTATTTAAATAGAATTTTTTTTTTCTAAGTAAGACTATTCTATTAATATTGCACATAATATATATTTCAAAGTTGTCTTCCGGAGTTGCTATGCTAGCCAATTCCGGAAGGAGCAGAGTTCAAAAAAGAAAAAATATGACTGCCCTAGTTTGGGAAACTGGTCCAAAAATTGCTGCCCTAGATAGGGAAACCAGCATTAACAAAAAATAACCAGGAAATTTTTGAATAGTTCAAAAAAAGCATGATATCTGAAAGGTGAAACAACACAGAGAGAGGAAACCTCTCGATTCTGAGGCTGCATGGCATGCTACCTGTCATGAGGTTGAGGCGGAGGCTCTTCGATGATGAGACACCTGCAGTCGTCTGACATATCTTCATCCTTCTTCGATTGCTGCACGTTGGGCTCAGGTGTATTGGCAGAACGCACAGGGTTGTTGCTGCCTTCCCCCTTGTCATCTGTTGAACGCTCTAGACTGCCACTGTCGCAGCCTTCACTGTTGGAATAATGCGCTCATGTTTTGACAGGTAGTGCCTCAGATTTCCGAGAATGCTGAGGGGGAGAAGGGGACATGGTAGATTTCTTGAGACGCTTTCTCGAACCAGAGCCAGCAGAGCTGGATGGAGCTTCCTAAAAGCGCACAGTGAGGGTGGCATTGACCAGAGGGTGGTCTAAGGTGCAGTCATACTGAAACTGGTACGAGGCCGAATTATCCTCAGGAGGAGAGGGATGACTATCCTCATGGATGGAAATGGGCGGGCGAGAGGATTGACCTCTGCCATGACCCCGACGGCATCTCATCCTGTGCCTCCGCAACATAACTGAGCAGAAGGAAGCTGATGCATGGGGAGAGGCAGAAAGGAGACCGGAGGCTAGAGGCGGCGAGGCAAGCAGAGCTTGAAGGTCGCAGAGGAGCTTAAAGCTGCAACAGGCAGCAATAACCGAGAAATTGCAGGAGGTGAATGACAACAAAGAGGTGAAGGGCGCCATGAAATAGCGCGCAAACTTGCAGACCGAGCATGCATCAATGGGAGAGGCAGAGGCATTATTTGTGGCGTGAGGCTAGCAAATGGAGGTATTAAAAGCAGAAATACGAGCACCATGCGTGGCCATGTGGCTAGGCCAGATGCCACGCTGAGGAACCGCCACATCCTAATTCCAATTAAACACCCGCATCCAGAAATTTAAATAGAATTTTAACTCTATTAAATATGAAAAAAATTATTTTAAGTTGAAATATCTAATTGACAATAAACATTAAAGTATTTTTTATTAATAATATATATTTTTAAATAACATATAACTCTAATATATATAAACAATTTAATTGGTAATGATCTTGTTATAAAATATTATGTAAACCATGAGATTTTCATAAATCAAACCAATTATATAAAACTTATTATAATTTTTTTATTTTTTTTCAGAAATGTAAATTCTCCCGTTATTTAAAGTATATTGCTCTGAAAAAAGATTACGATACACTTGAATTAAGTCACAATACATAACACATGTCTCAACTTATAATTCCACCAAATTTTGGACGGCTTCCCCCAAAAAAACAAAAAAAAAATTGATCCATATTTCAAGTAAAAGGAAACTAGGCGTGGGAGCAAGTAAAATTACCACCAATCGACCTATAGCAGGGGAAAACAGTAGGCCCAGATTCAACGCTGTGCGGTCCATCAACACCTTAATTAAAAGAAAAATACATTCATAAGGTGAAATATATCTATACAACTGTTCAGGTTGGTGAAATATATCTATACAACTGTTCAGGTTTATAATAAAAATACAGAAGAAAGTATTTTATTAAAAACAATACAATCATAAGATGAAATCTATCTATACAATTGTCCATATATATATATATATATATATGTATATGCATTTAATTAAATTTTGGAGGTTCAGTCAAATGAGTTGGCCGGGAACGGAGTACTTCATCAACAGTCGGATTTCTCTTCATTTCCGTTTCGCTGTCGCGGCTTGGGCACGCGAAGTATGCAATGAATTCCTTTTTATCGGAGATGCTATTCCCCACGCATGCTACCAAACCATACCATATTTAAAGAATGCCTCACGCTCCCGCACTTATTTTATGAGAATGATGAAATAACCCAATCGAGGACCGCCTCTACTTCCGAGTCCAATAATGGACAACTAAAATAAGCATGAAATGTGCCTATAAAACTGTAGGAAAGTATGAGTCTTTCCAAAATTGCAGATATTGTTGCGATTGAATCGACAGGCTGTAGGTTTCTGTGGGTCCGACATTCAATTGAATTGTGAAAGTGGACATGGCGGTCATTTTCCGGAGAGCCACGTGATAACGGATCAACTGCGAAATGTCATTGTCATTCAACATCATCATCTTCTGCGGATCAGTAATTCATTCGTTAGGTAGTTCGCCGGAGGTATCGTTTCGTTCGCAACAAAACCACCAGGTGGGGTCCACCGTCCGGCCATGAGCAACTTCTTATAAGTTGTCAGTCCCTAATGTGATTCTCTCAGCTGAGCTTCTCCTTAACTGAACCTCCCCTGCTTCTTTATCATTTCTTGCAACGGGGCTCACGCCGGCCCCCAACCCGTTCCGAAAAATCCGAACGGCAGAGAATTGAACGAAAAAAATAACGCAGTATAAATATGGGAGGCGGAGAAGCGCCTTGCGGAGCTTGCAAGTTTCTGAGGAGAAAGTGTGTGAAAGGCTGTGTATTCGCCCCTTATTTCTGCTCTGACGAAATGGGGGCACCGCATTTTGGTGCGATACATACCTGCCCGTTCAAGAACGATACGATACAGTGGCTAGCGTATCGTATGAAGCACAGGCTCGGCTCCAAGATCCTGTTTATGGCTGCGTTTCGCATATTTTCGCTCTTCAGCACCAGGGGGCTTTATCAATTCCATCTTTACCTTCTTTTTATAATAGCAAATTGCTGGCAGTTCTACCTTCATTGCTCTGATTCTCAAGGTGGCTGATCCACAATCTTTTACTGATTTCAGGCCCATTGCTTTATGCAATATTATGTATAAAATCATGTCAAAAATCATTTCAAATCGCATCAGATCTATTTTATCTGATCACATCAGCCTTGAACAATACGGCTTCCTACAGGGACGTTCCATACATGATGTGATTGCCATCGCACAAGAAGTACTACATTCAGCTCATATTGCTAACAAGGAAACATTAATTATGAAAGTCGATCTTCACAAGGCTTATGATTCGGTTGATTGGTCTTATATAAGGCTTCTACTTCTCAAGACTGGTTTGCCAATCAGAATCATACGTTGGATTATGTCATGTATATCTACGGTTAGATATGCTGTGCTGGTAAATGGAGTTCCCACTCTTTTCTTTGGTGCTGCCAGAGGACTTCGTCAGGGTTGTGCCCTCTCTCCTCTTATTTTTATTCTGGTTCTTGATGGATTTAGTAAGAGATTACACTATGCTGAACAGCAGGGTATTATAAAAGGCTTCACTTTCTCTGAATCTATCTCTACCAATCATTCACTCTTTGTTGATGACATGCTGCTATTTGGATATCTCAATAGGAATCATTGGTTTTTTATTCAAGTGCTTTTGAATAAGTTGTTAGAATTTAATAACTCAATAAAATTCTTTAATGCAGAATTCTTTAATTGCAGAGTTAGAATGTTAACTCTTTTATGCACAGTAAAAACAAAATTCATGCATAAACAAATTTTATGCTATGTAAGCTTCAATAAAAAAATAACTTAATAAAGATTTTTTAATGTGGAATGTAAAACTGTAATGCTCAATAAAAACATACCTCCAGCCATTGATGCTTCACAAAATCTGACTGCTATGTGAAATTCCAAGAAAGTCAATTTTGGAAAATTAAATGATCCTCAACGTTTCCGTTTCCACAGATTTTCTAAAGTCAAACTGAAATTTTAAAGTTCTTTCGTTATTCAAAAATAATCGAAAAAGTTTGCAGCGCAGCTGCTATTGAAGCTCCAACATCACGCGGCCCTCATTTTCCATTACACACGATATCTTCAAAATTAAGCTCTTTCAACTCTCACGAATACATTAACTCTTCATTGCTGGGTATATGCATATGTGTTTCAAACATATGCGTATGTAATTCAACTTGTATTATAATACAATCCTTACAGACAGAAAATTTGAAAAACAAATTTACGATGTGCAATCAGGGCTCTTCAATCTGAAATCTGAAAGGAATTCCAAACTCTGCTAATTCTAGTTGATGGTGTAAAACTGAAGGGAATGAATTAGTAAGCTTGGGGACCAAACAGAGAACTATATAGCCCAGCTTCCATCAAGCTTCTGTTGGCTATGTGTCAAATGCTCCACTGATCATGGCAGAGAACTGCAGTGGGAGTAATGGACCACTTCAGAAGCTCCCAACAAGAAATTAATGAACTGCAGTTGATTTCCATAATTTAAGGAAATTACTGCAATTAGTTTCCAAAAATTAAGGAAATCACTTCAGTTATCTTCCAGATATTTACTCCAGCTGTTTCCAGAAATAAAGGGAGTAGGCCTGAAATTTAGCAGTGGATGAGGGAGCGTAACATTCTCCCACTTGGTCCATACTTCCACTCTTAATGTCTCATCTAAAAACCCATTGATAATCTATATTAAGTAATAGATACATGAATCATGGCGATAAATCCTCTAATGATGAGTATTATCTTCCATGTATTACTATGTATTTATTCTTATTAAAATTTATGTGGCAACAATTACTTAATGAATAAACCCAATGTTTATTCTTGGTCCTACACAGATGTATTTTCTCAAATCAAATTAAAGTGCACATAAATATGAGAAAAACATCACAATAATTAAGAATTTTATTAAAAATAACATTGTTCATACAATGAGAATTTACATAATGGAACCAAGTCCCATATTCATTACATGATCCTTGAATTTAAACGGTGGCATGCCCTTAGTCAAAGGATCAGCAATCATCAACTCAATGCTAATGTGCTCAATGACCACTTTCTTTTCTTTAACACGTTCCCTTATAGCTAAATACTTAATGTCGATGTGTTTATTTCGACTCCCACTTTTGTTGTTCTTAGCCATAAAAACAGCAACTGAATTGTCGCAATATATTCTCAATGTCTTAGAGATAGAATCCATAATTCTAAGCCCGGAAATGAAATTCTTAAGCCATACACCATCTAAAGTAGCCTCAAAACAGGAGACGAACTCGGCTTCCATAGTAGAAGTGGCAATCAAGGTCTGCTTGACACTCCTCCATGATATAGCTCCACCGGCCATCATAAAAATGTATCCTGATGTTGATTTGCATGAATCAACACATCCAGCAAAGTCAGAATCTGAGTAGCCAATCACATCCAAGTTGTCCGTCCGTCTATACATAAGCATGTAGTTTTTGGTTCCTTGAAGGTACCTCATTACTTTCTTTGCAGCTCTCCAGTGGTCTAAACCTGGATTACTCTGATATCGTCCCAACATTCCCACAACAAATGCAATGTCAGGTCTTGTGCAGACCTGAGCATACATTAGGCTTCCAACAGCAGAAGCATATGGAATGTTCTTCATTTGTTCCCTTTCAAAGTCATTCTTCGGGCATTGATTCAAACTGAACCTATCACCCTTCACAATGGGAGCAACACTTGGTGAACAATCCTTCATCTGAAATCTCTCTAAAATTTTATTAATATAGGTTTCCTGAGACAGACCCAAGATGCCTCGAAATCTGTCTCTATGAATCTTAATGCCAATGACATAAGATGCCTCACCCATATCCTTCATATCAAATTTTTTAGAGAGGAATTGTTTCACCTCATGCAGCGAACCCTTATCATTGGTTGCTAGCAAAATGTCATCCACATATAAAACAAGAAAACAAATTTTACTCCCACTGACTTTAAGGTATATACATTCATCCATAATGTTTTCTACAAAACCGAAAGAAGAAATTACATCATGAAATTTCAAATACCATTGGCGGGATGCTTGTTTTAATCCGTATAATGACTTGTTGAGCTTGCAAACCAAATGCTCACCATCACTAGAGGAGAATCCTTCAGGTTGTTTCATGTAAACCTCCTCCTCTAGATCTCCATTGAGAAATGCCGTTTTCACATCCATTTGATGCAACTCCAAGTCAAAATGGGCTACTAATGCCATAATAATGCGCAAGGAATCTTTCTTAGATACAGGAGAGAAAGTCTCCTTGTAATCAATTCCTTCTTTCTGAGTGAATCCCTTTGCAACGAGCCTTGCCTTGTATCTCTCAATGTTGCCCAATGAGTCTTTCTTTGTCTTAAAGACCCATTTACATCCAATGGATTTTGCACCATTAGGCAACTCAACAAGATCCCAGACTTCATTACTCTTCATAGAATTCATCTCTTCCTTCATGGCATCGTACCATAATTCTGATTCTTTGCAACTCATGGCTTGTGAAAAAGACTGAGGATCATTTTCGGCTCCAATGTCGTAGTCAGCTTCTTGCAGATACACAACATAATCATCAAGAATTGCTGATCTCTTTGGTCTAGTAGATCTTCTTAACGTTGTCCCACCATCTTCCTGAGAAGTATGTGGTTCAACTCGTTGTTCAAAAATTCTTGGCAATTCTTGAACTATCTGATCTACTGGAATGTCGTCAGCGGCTTGTGGAACTTCAACAATTGGTTGTTCAACACCAGTTTGTACTTGAGGGGTGCTGTGAACAATAACCAATCTTTCACTTGAGGTGGAAGGTTGAGATTCTGAATGATCCTTCTCAGAAACTATGTTCCTGGTTTGATCACTCCCACTGATCAAGCCATTTTCAAGAAACTTTGCATTTCTTGACTCCACAATCCTAGTACTGTTAGATGGATAATAAAATCTGTAACCTTTAGACCTTTCAGCATATCCAATGAAATACCCACTAATGGTCCTTGGGTCCAGCTTCTTCTCTTGTGGATTATATATTCTTACTTCAGACGGGCATCCTCAAACGCGCATATGTCGCAAACTCGGTTTCCAACCTTTCCATAATTCAAATGGCGTTTTAGGAACAACGTTGGTTGGAACTCGGTTTAATATATACACTGCCGTCTTAAGTGCTTCAGTCCACAAGGATTTAGGAAGATTGGAGCTGCTAAGCATACTCCGCACCATGTCCAATAATGTTCGATTTCTTCTTTCTGCTACACCATTCTGGTCAGGTGAACTAGGCATGGTGTATTGGGAAACAATCCCATGCTCTTGAAGAAATTTAGCGAATGGCCCAGGTGCTTGTCCATCTTCTGTGTATCTACCATAATATTCTCCACCTCTATCTGATCTCACTATCTTAATCTGCTTGTCGCATTGATTCTCTACTTCAGCCTTAAATATCTTAAAGGCATCTAATGCTTCGCTCTTTTTATGAAGCATGTAGAGATACATATATCGTGAGTAATCATCTATAAAAGAGATGAAGTATCTCTGACTATGTGAGTCCATGTCTGGACTACATATATCAGTATGTATGATCTCTAATATGTTTGAACTCCTATTGGCACATTTCTTTGACTTGTTGGTCTGCTTTCCCTTTATGCAGTCCACACAAGTCTCAAAATCAGTAAAATCTAGAGTATTAAGTACCCCTTCATTTACCAATCTTTTAATTCTATCTATGGAGATATGACCTAGTCTCCGGTGCCATAATTTAGAGGAATTTTCATTAATAACACATCTTTTAATACCAGTGTGAACATGCATTGAATCATAAGTGACATTGTTTTGTAAATTAATGCAATAAATACCATTAGACAAAATACCATTCCCAACATAATCAGATTTATAAAATAAACTTAATGATGTTTCTGAAAAGTTAAAGGAATATCCAAAAGGTACAAGCCTTGAAACTGAAATCAAGTTTCTAGAGAAACTTGGTACATAAAAAGTCTTTTCTAATTCTAAAACAAAGCCACTACTTAAAGTTAAATAGCATGTTCCTATAGCCTCCACATGCGAGTCCATCTTGTTTCCTGATAAGATGCTTTGCTCACTTCCCACCGGCTTCCTTCGGTTTTGCAAACCCTGCAAGGAATTCGAAATGTGAATTGTTGATCCAGAATCAATCCACCATGTGTTAATATTGACATTAACCATATTAGATTCATAACAAACAAACGAGATTGAAATACCTTTGTCTGCAAGCCATTTCTGAAATTTGGCGCATTCCTTCTTCATGTGTCCCTTCTTTTTACAGAAGAAACACTTGGAATCCTTCTTGATATCGGCTTGGGGAGGTATTTTACCTTTCCCTTTCCAATTGGCTTGAGATTTTCCCTTTCCTCGCGTTGCCAGCATTGCACTTTCTCCCATTTCCATCACCAGTCTCTCTTCCTCTTGAACACACATGGTCATGAGTTCATTAATTGACCATTTATCCTTATGTGTGTTGTATGAGATTTTGAAAG
>JAXQQM020067834.1:0-71871 GCA_034641835.2 Pinus albicaulis | reverse complement strand
AGTGTATCTGTTGCACATCATTTTTTCACTGTCCCTGCAATCCCTATCTCGCCCATTGGAGGGTCATTTACATGATCAATAAGTAGTGCAATGCCTTGCAAAGACCATCATTGTATCCCTTTACATGAGATTAATATTCCTTCTATTAACAATTCCCTGAGAAGAGACTCAAAAACCCTTATTTTGCCTTAGCACAAGTAGTGAGTTATACCTTCGTGTTGAAGAGGAAGACTAACACTGGGCCCCACACCAGCTGGTGCTCTATCTCAGTTTGCCATTCGTGCCAAGCTGTTTATGGAATGTTTTTTAAAAATAGAGGCAGATATTCCATTCCAACCATTTTGAGGATGAGTCATTGGGAGTCATTGTACTGAATAAACCACGAAATCCCTCATTTAGTTTATGGTTTCCACCTCTTATAGGAACTCCTTAAAGGATAAGCCTCCCTCCCACCTTTGTAAGTATCCTAACCTCCTCATTTTCCTCTATAAAAAGAAGTTATCTTTCTTTACATAAGCTAGATGAACTTGGAGAATTGAACATACTATAGCAAAACTATTGAAGAGATAGAATAAGAAGGAATTACATTGAGAGAGCTTGAGTCCATGCCTTCATCCCGTCTCAATTCCCTGACAAGCATCTGAGATACGCTTCGGCTAAACCCTGATGGAGGAGACTGCGACGTCAAAGCATTAGTATTAACTCTTCCTTATATCAATACATATACGTGACTATTGTTTGGTTCCCATTTTGTATTATGTTAGATGTTTAATGCAATATGCTTAGCCCTCTTTGACTGGATAGTAGTTATGAGTGAAATTATTATGTAGTATGATGTTCTTGTTTTCTGTTCTATGTGCAAGTATCTGAGCATGACTGTGGAAGGATTGTGACTTGCCAAGATAGGAGCGAGAGACCACCACCACTACAGCAACGACGATAGCGTTGGACTCTAGGTAGGTCGATCTACCCTGTCTGCCTTTCATTCAGTAATTAGGAATCAACACTCTAGCATGTCTCTTTGTTTCTAGACCCACCCTAGGGCTAGAGGGATCGTCTTTGTTCACAGAGAGGATTTTCCTGCTTAACAAATTGGCGACTCCACTGGGGATTAGTACGGGTTTGTCGTTTCATCTTGTTGGGTCAGTTTCAATCATTGATTTTCTTATCTTCCTTTTCTGGTTTTCTTGCTTAGTTTACATCCTCTGGTCAACTCTAGAGTTTCAAGCTTGGCCTTTACTCATTGAGTTTTCATTTTTCTCCTTTTTCCCATAATTATCTGGCTTGGCGTGTTTTTCATCTGAGCAAGCATGTCGATTGGCATAGGTTTCTTTTGTTGCAGTCGTGCCAACCCCTGTTTGGCACGGATTACAACCTTACAGTCACTCCAACTCCTGTAGGATTTTCTTTGACCTCATTAAAGAGTCTTTTGGTCAATTGTGCTTGCTTCTGGGTTATTTTTTATGTGTAATTATGCCTTTGGGACTGTTTTGACTACTGTCGACTTGCTTTTCTCAATCGTATGTCCATCTTCTTATCGGTGTAAACTGAGGCCTTAGGGTTTCCAAGTGTTTTGGTGCACTGAGCCTTCTGTTTGGAAACCAAATCGTCTGATTATAATTTTTTGATTCACAAGTGTAATATGAATTCATATACATGAGTCTTAATTATATTTATGACAAGATGAAAAACCCCTAAAGACATCAAGAAGAAGTATTTGACCTATAATAAAAATTCCTTTCACATGAAATCCATGAGTCAAGCATTACAAAATACATTTTATTATATTTGTATATTCATTACATAAATTCATACTTACAAGTCATTATGAGGACTGAACCTAGTTACACTCTTCAACAGAGTATACCACAATTGGTATCGTACCCACAAGGAGGGCTTGTTGGGAATATCGCTCCCTGTCTAGCCAATGGGTTGAGAGTGTAATTGGGGATGTACAACCCAAGTTGATTATGATGCAGGTGTTCTACCACATGACTGCTTAGAGTCATCGATGGGGATATCATCATGCAATAGGATTGGGTTGAGATTTTCTCCCCTACGCAGTTATGGGTTGAGATTGAGCTCCCCAATGTGATTCCAAGGTTGAGATGTTCTCCCCTGTGTGTTTGGATATCCTATTTCTCAATATGGGGTTGCAGATGTGTATACCCCCCATGAGATTCTGGGTAGTAGTCCGATGGACAGAGGGTGGTAGATTGAGCTCCCCCCAAATTTCAAAATTCTTCTTCTTTTAGATTCAAGAATGGTCAAAAAATGAGTAGGTACAATCAAGAGATGAGAAGGAATCAATAAGATGTGAATTGAGATGATCAGTGAAGATACAAGATGATGAGATACTTGAGATTGGATAAAATTTGATGACAAGATACACATGACATGATGCAAGTGGAATTATCCCTAGATGAGAGGGAGTGTTTGATATGAACTTAAACAGGAATGAAAAATAATCTAAATATAACCATAAATATAGATATGCAACAAAAATAATACTTCATTTCATTAATATCAAATAACAGAAATATGGTTACAGACATAATGGAAATAAACTAGCTCAGGCAATGGTAGCTTATCTCTAAGAAGAGATGTGGTGGCTACATGCCTCTAAACTGTGTTACAATGATGCTCTAGGGACTTTTTATTATTGAAAAACAAGGTAAAATTCTAAACAACAAAAGCCCTAACTCCAGGAGATGGAATGCCAAACGTTTGTAGGCCCCGTTGGGGTTAGTTGGACATCCAAATTCCCGGGGTTGTAACTTAGTCATATTATCTCCGCTTGCTGTGTATGATACATTGTTGGAAAGATATATTTTAGTACTACAATATTTTCTACATTCCCTTTCCTATGGTTATGGACCTGCTGTGGACCTCAAAAAACATCGTTTAGGGGGTCAAAACTGCTCCAGAAATTCAAGACCCGAAAAAATGCTAAAAATAGTAAATGTTGCTATAAACAAGGAAACTAATGAAGCTGACTAGAGGCCTAGGTGGAATAAGTGGGTGGCCACCAATATCCACCTGGATTAGTCCTCCCTCCTCAGGAAGCAATGGTCCCCATTGCGTGCAGAGCTTCCATGAGGTGAGGAAATTTTTGTTGAACCAGGTCCCTAGTGAACCACTTACCCTAGTGAAGGATTTGTCCTACTTCAACAACTCGATAGAGTTGGATCCTTTGTTGGAGGTTTTTCTTGATCTATGTGTCCATGATCTGATCATTCGTGGTTTGTTCCATGTAGTCCAGTTTTAACTTTGTCGGTATGAGTTGTTATGCAATGTCAAAGGTGTCCAGTAATGGTTGAAAGTATGGCCAAAGACAGTTCACATTGAACACTAGGTGCAGGCCAAGGAATGGTGGAATTTTGAGCTTGAAGGCATTGTCACCTACAACCTTGATGATGGTGTATGACCCATATCATAAAGGGTGAAGCTTGCAGTGTGGTTCAATGAATCGCTCCTTCTGCAAATGTATCCAAACTTTGTCGCCCACCAGGAACTTGTGTGGCACCTAATCACGCCGATCATGTCGTTGTTTATACTTAGAATTCACTTTGTCCATTGCGTCGCGGACTTTTATTAATCGTAAGTTGAATGCACCTAATGAGCTGAATCGCTGAAAAGTCGTTTAAAGAATTTTAAGGCTAAGAGGCAGATCGTTTACACAACGCATTCCTAAGGAAAATAAAAGTTGTTCCATGTTGATACCCAGGAAATATATTAATTCATATTCAAGAAACTATCTATGAAGGAAAACTTGTTTTCGTGATATTCATCAATTCATCGACAGGTGGGGAATGTATCTTTTCGATGTTTTATTCAAACCCAATCATGTAATACCGATCATTCTTGATTTTATCGACGACCGGACTTAGACCCATTCCCGCTTAACTAATGTGAGAAAAAACCCACATTTAGTAGTTTTTCACTCATCTAAGATGTTGTTTTCCTAGGAAGGAGTTTACCAAAGTTGTCAGCGAGGCTTTTTGTTTTCATAGGTCTCTGACTTTACAACTATTGATGGTCTTATCTAAGAATTTCATAAGACCAAGAAAAACACATCATAATTTTTAAAAAGATCGATATAAATCTTGATTTCTTCGGAACATTACCATGAATACATTCTCGCAATACTTCGGATCCTCTAGATGTTCACTTTAGCTTATGAAGAGTCGACATACTTTCAAAAATTTTATGTTAAAATAAAAGGTTTTAAGATTTGTAAGGAGAATTTCCAATAATAAGACTAACAACCTGATTCGGACTTCAAGTTGAAATCGAAATATGATTGATGGTTCAATTCATCCCATGGAATATTTACACCATTCATTTCTTTCTCGTGATAAGATAGTATCAAGGAAATCCATAGCAGAAGTAGGGTCAAGAGGCCAGGCTGAAGCCACATCACCATCCAAATCTTCTAATGAAAGAAGTTTTAGATCAAAATCTACAGTATTGACTATAAATTAATAAGTGACTTCTGCTATAGACATAGGGTATGCCATTCGACCCACTTTTCCCTCCTCTAATGTGGCCATAGAGGAGGGTAAGGACACAGGATAAAAAAAAAAAAAATGAGTTCTAAATGAACCCTTGAGAAATTGAGGATGAAATGGCACACTAGATAATAGATAGAAGGAATACTAAAATTCTTACTGAATGAATGGTTACTTGATCATCTGTAATAATTCTCCCTTCATGTGGAAAACATAGGATGTGAAATAATGATGATATGATAACATCCATTTCATAAACCCAATTTCAACCCAGCAAAATAATATAATCCAAATTACCATCAAATATTTCTATGTCAACATTAACCACCTTTCCCCTAACACAGAAGGGAAAGGCTGGAATAATTTCATGCGGCTTATGAGAATGACCATCGAATGCGGTAAGTAGGGTAGGGGAAGGAACAACTTCAAGAGATCCGATAGCCTTCCAACATGACATCGACATGACACATGTGGAAGCCCCCTCATCAACTACAATTTGAAATATATTCATTTTTTAATATGTAGATTGGATCTAGAAAGCCATATGATGGGGGATTATCTTTTTAATATTCGACATATCAAATGTTATAAAAAGAGAGTTTCTTGGATCTACTACTTCGGTCGCAGTGAGCAATGCACTCCTTTATGAATGACACAATTGGAGTACCTCTAACGCTAACATCAAACAAGGGCTTTGGGCCAAATCTTCAACAACAGAGTAATTTTGGGCAGCCTTGGCATTAGGATTTAAAGTTGAACATTTTGTAGAGCCTTTCGACATCCAAGATATAGGCTGAACTACAGGCCTCTCACTATGGAGCAGCTCTGGAACATTGGAAGAAACCTTAGCCTTAGAAGGTTCTGGCTCATCATAATCATACAATCTTGTAGCAACATCAACATGAGACATCACCATATAGATATTCAATGAGGACTCCCCATCCTGGTTGCTCCCTATGGGGGTCCTAGTATTATTATTCACACCAGCAAGCATTTGTTGCCCTTGGGAAAAGGGTTGGTCTGAATAGCCTGTGAGCTAGAAGGACCTTGTTGTGTTACCTAAATAAAGAAAACAATGTTAGTTATAATAAAAATGAAAAAAAAATGAATTAGGCACATTGTTTACCACATATATTCATAGTCACATATATAACACACACTCTCATAATGTCAACCTATTTTATGATATTAATTTATTTTTCTTAAATAAATAAATTTTATTATGAATTATTATAATTAGAAATAATATGATCAATAAATTTAAATGGTTAATTCCTATTTTAACTATTTTAATTATTTATGAAGGGACGATAATTGTAAATCATAAGGTAGATAACCCAAAAGTAAGAAGGGATGCATAACAATAATAACTATTTTATTGAAATATTAAAAAGCATATTCATAACAAGTAAAGTATATTATTTAGGATTTGAGTAATTTCTATATTTTCTTAAATGTTTCCTTAATATTGAAATTGAATTTAACTCTAGAAAATAAAGGTGATTTAAGTCCAAAGTGACTTATCCTTTTAACCTCAAGTCTAATTATCCTTTTGCATAAATGATAAGTGTAAAAAATAATTTCTTTTATTAGCTAAAGTGACTTGTCCTTTTAACCTCAAGTCTAATTATCCTTTTGCATATTACATAACAGGCACTCTAATATTGTCAACCTAATTTGTGATATTTTGTTATTGTATTTAAATATATAATTATATTATGAATTCTCTTATGATCAATAATTTTAAATAATTAAAGATCTATTTTAACTATTTTAATTGTTTATGAAAGGATGATAAAAGTAAATCATAAAGTAGTTAATATTAAGATATGAAAAGATGAATAATAATAATATTATTTTATTAAATTATTCAAATAACATCTTCATATCCAGTATTAGATATTATTTCAAATTTGAGTAATTTCTATATTTCCTTGAATGTTACTGTAATATTGAAAAGAATGTTACCATAATATTGAAAATGATTTCAAGTCTACTAAATAAGGGTTATCTAATTCTAAAGCATGTAGGATTATTAAATGAAATGGTAAGCGTTATGAAAAAAGTAATTTCTTCTCTTAGTTAAACTTTTTTGGCATTTAAGTCTCAAATGTAATCATATTTTTTCATATTTTTTCATATAGTTATTCTTTATTTGGAAAAACTATTATTAATATGTAAATGAAAATAGTACTATTTTGAAATTCATTTACAAGTAATTGGAATTTTATCCCATGACAGGGCTCACATTGTGTACTTCATATATTCATAGTTAGACACATAATGCACATTGTAATAGTGTGAGATGTTTTTTACTATTAAATACATATTTTATTACTATCTAATCTAGAAAAATATCATATGGTTTGCTACATATAATCATAGTTAGACACATAATGCACATTATGATATTGTCAATTTTTTTGTTATTAAATACATATTTTTTATTATAAATTCTTATACGTATTATGATCATTATATTTAGATATTTAAAGTCTATTTTAACTATTTTAATGGTTTATTAAAGAAATATATATATGTTTTGATAATGGATTATGCATATTTTTAAGAACATTGAGACTTGTGTCACAAAAAAAAAAGAGATTGATAATCAACTATTTATATATGGACTTATTTGTAGAAATTAGTTTGCAATCATTTACATGAAATTATACATATTACATTATTACATTAATATATAATTTATTTAATTAGAATTTTTTTGATGCATGAATCTTTCTAACTGACTTTATTCATATGGGACAACCAGTTTATTAAAAATACATTTTAATTAAATATATACAAATTTATATAATTATATATGTTTTTACATTTATGTTTTTTTATATACTAAAATGTATATATTCTTGCATTCTTATATAATTGTATATAAATTATTATGCTCTTATGTAAATAAGTAATTTGAAAAAGAACGGTAACAAGTGTATGTGAGCACTATAACATAGAAACCCTGTAGAATTTTTTGTCATAGTGTTAAGAGACATTTTTACCATTTTTATTCAAATTATTTATTTACGTAAGAGAATAACAATTTATATACAATTACATAAACATGCAAAAATATATACAATTTAGTATATACAAAAACATGAATCATAAGTTCAAAAGTCTTATATATTCAATCAAACCTTATAAAAGAGGAACTCAACTAAAAGTAAGTGTCATTTAAGTCAAAGCACTAAAAAAAATGCATAAATTAACAAAGAATTTTATATACTAAATGGAATTTAAATATTATATAAATATAAATTGTATGTATGTAAGTTAATTTTTCTTATTTTAGGTTAGAAATATAAATCTATTGTTCCATTTTTTGATATATGTATTTTTTTCAAATTTTTTTGGAAATTTTTTAGCCTCGCAAGTAATTTATATAATATTTAAAAATATAAAAAATACACATTATATTTACATATAAAAATATATTTTATTTCAATATAGAGAAAAATCAAATTTATATATATTTTTTTCAATTTAGTGAAAGATCAAGTAACTAAAAGTTAAAAGCTTAAGTGTGAGTAACATGTACTTCTTAAAAATATTTCAAAATACTTATAAAATGTTTGAATATCTATACAAAATAATTTATTTTAAAATCAATTTCATAATTAACTTAAAATAATAAAAAATTTCAATGTTCATGTTATATATATATATATATATATATATATATATATATATATATATATATATATAT
The DNA here is from genome assembly GCA_034641835.2 of Pinus albicaulis. Taxonomy (NCBI): domain Eukaryota; kingdom Viridiplantae; phylum Streptophyta; class Pinopsida; order Pinales; family Pinaceae; genus Pinus; species Pinus albicaulis. The sequence continues at coordinate 63,642 of JAXQQM020067834.1, read as the reverse complement.
ATATAGATTGTTTATAATTTTTAAATTGTCTTACTATTAAAAATTTTGGTCTATTTTTGGTATGTTTTTTTATCAAGTTTGTATGAAATCTAGCAAAGATTGGTTGGAATTTCAAGTTTTAGTCTAGTCATCTAAGCAATCCAAGGAGCTAAAGGGATTTTGAAGCCCTTGAATCCATTTATGCATTCAAAAATACAATTTAAAGTGTGAAAAATAAAATCTATATACATAAATATATCAGTTTTGACCAGTAATCTATCATGTGGTAAATCTATTGAGTTGCAAACATTTTTCCAAATTTACACTTTAAACAAAAAAAAAATTTACCTTAAAAGATTTGATCCTCTAACCACTTGCTAAATCCATGATTAAAATAGATTATACTCTAAAAAAAATTATACCTCCAAATATTTGATCATCTTGATCATCTAAACACTTGCTAAATCCATAATTAAAATGATTCTATATTGATATAGAATAAACAAAAATTCTAAAAAAAACATTTAAATAATAAATAACTAAAACAGTAGTATGTTTGACTATGCAAATTCTTATATTTGGCTTGAGAGACCTGATTCATATAGAGATGAGCGAACTGCTTGCTTTAAGGGTCCATTGATGGATATGTTGGAAGTTTGAAGTCATCTTCCTTCTTGAGGTAGGTTAGAGTTTTTATCAGCCCATTCCATCTCTCTGGGTCTCGACTTCACCCTTTGTTGGACTTTGCTGGCCTCCAAATCTCTATGTTCAATACCAGTACCCTCCAAAATGAGAGGAGAGGGACCATTATTCTCATTTTCACACGTGATGGCTTCTTTTATCTCTGCCACAACTTCAGACACGCTTGGCCTACGAGATGGTGTACCCTCCACACATCTGAGCGCAAGTCTGGCAACCTTAACTATTGATCCCATGTCGTAGTTTCCATCCAACTTCTTGTCTATAATTGCCTCTATGTCGCTACAGTTTTCGTCCGTCATCACATACGGTGTCACCTATACATGACGTCAACATAATATCTAATCTTGGTGAGTGACAATAGAAAATCATAAATTATGTTCATCATTTGAACCATTAGTGATAACCTGATTCCTTACCCATTGAATGAGGTTAAGCTCCTCGTCACTCCTCGTCACCCAGATTTGCATTTATGGGTGCTCTGCCGCATATGATTTCCAACAATACCACTCCAAAGCTATATACATCACTCTTCGCAGTCAACATTTGAGTCCGGAAATAACTGCAGAAAATTCCAAACAGAAAATTAAATTGCCCCTGTTTTCAATAACTAACAGAACTTGTACAATATCAAGAATACTGTATACTGAGGAGGACACATGAATATATACTCTGGATCGAGGTATCCTATTGTTCCCTTTACGGCAGTGTTAGCATCAGAAGCCTCTCCATCCACTGAGATCCTTGAGAGACCAAAATCAGCCAGCTTTCCATTCATACTGCCATCTAAAAGGATATTGGCACTCTTAACATCCCTATGAATTATCTTTGGAGTGCAACCCAGATGTAGGTATTCCAGTCCTTTCAACACAAAGCGCAGGTGGATCACATGAAAATTATAGTTAATATCGAAATTAGATATATCAAATGAACCAATCTTCTATCACATAGATCTACTGTGTACTAATTTATTTAACTTACCTAGGGCCGCATCTAAAGCTATTTTGAGCCTTGTTTTCCAATTTAGAGGGGAAAGCTCTGCGCGACCACCTGGAAAACAATTTCAGATCAAATATACATTTTTTTAAAAGTTATTTTCGGAATTAATATACATCAAGTCAATAAAACAATAACAATATTATTAACATATTTACCATAAAGGTGATCCCTTAAGGACCCTTCAGACATATACTCGTATATAAGGATAACCTCTTTCGATTCATTACAGAATCCGAATAGAGAAACCAAGTTCTTATGATGGATTGTAGAAAGAAGATCAACCTGTTTACCCAGTGAAACCAATCACATGAAGTTTACTATACACACATATAGTAATGTCAAAATAAATACTAATATTTTATGGTTTAAAAACCCTAGAATTACCTCATTCTGGAATTGGTGAACTCCTTCTCTAGAGAACACGGAGAGCACTTTCACTGCTATATCTCTTCCTTCCAATCTACCAAGGAATACTGATCCAAAGAAGCCTTGCCCAATCTTTTGATTAAAGTTTTGTGTGGATTCCATTATCTCTTGACTCGAAGGCACGAGATTTTATTGGATTTGGGTGCAAAATTGTCAAGTAGTCTGCAATCCTTGTAAATTTACAGTGTATCAAAGTTTAGGTGTCTTCATAAGATAAATTCACTGTAGGACTCATGTTAATATATGAGAAGTTCAAGTTGTTACCTAACCTTCGTTGAGATGTTGTTTAGACTTGAATTTCTTCCAACAAACAGCTATAACCACCATCATTGCTAAAGCTATTAAAGCTCCGCTTATGGTTATTCCGATTAAAAGCCAGTTCGTTTTTGCTAACACACAAGTTTCGGGTCAAAAAAATTTAAAGAAGAGTTATATAAAAACAGCTAGAAAACAAATTGAAATTCTAGATCCGAAGTTTGAATATCTTACATAATTTATTGAATTTCCCAAACAAAAATATAACTTATTTTGGAAACATCATTAAAAAAATTGCAGACTGAAAGAACATAAATAACTGATTGTAAAACTGGTCATGTAATTTGTATTGTAATTCTTTATATTCATTTCATGGCTCTATTGTTAGAATGATACAAACCCTTGATTGTCGTCTCACTATAGCAGAGTTTCGGCTGCATTCCTCTCACTGTAAATAAAGGGCGAGGCAATCATCTTATAGTCTGGCTTTCACAAGCAGATTTCTGTATGTTTTTTTAAGTTTTATATTTATTATTATAATAGTACTAGGGGTTTGACAATTGTGAGAGCGGTGTGCGAGGAGTTCTCATACAGAGGAGATGGTTGGGTAAATTTGCATTGACATTACCCAGATAGGGCTTTCTAAGCTAGAGACTCTGTTGCTGTGGTGCATAGTGCTACTGCTTGCGTTTTGAAAAAACCGCTTGCGGCAAATAATGTAAATATTAAAGGTGAAGAAATAAAGAACAGCTATATGAGCGCATAAGAAATTGCTTCTATTTAGTGAGATACAATACCAGACGAATCTGGGACAGAAGCGACTGGAGAGGGAAAAGAAACGACTGGAGGGGGGATAGAAGCACCGCAGAAGGCTACCCTGTAATTGCTGCCTGCAGGACAAGTGAAGGATGTGTTGTTGAAGTCAGTTGGATAGGTGTAGGCCTGGGGACATTGTGTCTTGAAGAAACGCGAATAGTTACTGGGATGGAAAAATTGGTCGGATGTGTTGAAAATAGTACAGGCGCTCATGCATGCGTCCCTTGCCCTCAATTCTGAGGGGCAATTGGCAGTTATGTTGCTGCTGCAAGCGATCGGTTGGCACTTAGAGTTAAGGGTATCAACGAAATTGGAATGTTGAATCCGCCGTTCAGTGAGATGTCATAAAAGGGGACGTTCGAGTATCCATTGAATCTGAAGAGTCGCTGGGGGTGTCATTCCTTCACAGTTTAGTACACTCTCGCAGTGCCCGGTTATGCAATACAGTACACCCTCGCATTTCCCGGATGTGCAGTACAAACACCCAGTGCGCCCCCAAATTTTGCCAACTGTCAAATAGGCAGCGAGTGGAACCTTCCACGACTCTCCTCTGCCCAACTATACCTCTGTCGGGTACTTGTGACACGACTGGCAAACCTTGAATTGGCATCATTTAGTAACTCAATGGTCACACTCCCGCCCTGCGAAAATAACAAATGCGGTAATAAAGTTGGACTATTGAACACATAAATATCAATTTTGCAGTTAGTACGCAATTTGTAGTTACCTTTTTTAAACATCATTTAACAAATTGCAGGGTGACACAGCATTGCCGTAAATGATTGCAAAACTGTTATTTCATAATTTTGAATGATTGCAAAACTGTTCAGCATTATAAATAAATGATTGCAAAACTGTTCATAGTTGACAAACTTTGAATGTCAAAACAGGTGTATTGAGGAGACAGTGCGCCTACTTAGCTGCTACAGCGCCTCTCACTGCACCAGAATTCTTATTTTCTCCCACAACAATATATGTGAAAATCTCCAATCAATTATAACTTGTAATATGACTTTCACAAACAGATCTCTTTTTTGTTTGTATGTTTTTTAAGTTTTATTTTTAGGGTTTGAAACTGTGAGAACCTAAATTTTCCAAAGTTATAGTTGGGAATCTCCAACAACAATATAAATAACTAAATATCTGTGTAAACATCCAATCAGTTATATCTTATAATACGAGTACGAAGCTAAACTTATCATATGACTAGATTTCTTTTGTTATATCTTATAATATGACTAGATTTCTTTCTGTTTGTATGTTTTTAAGTTTTATTTTTAGGGTTTTGAAGCTGTGAGAACCGTGTGTGACGAGTCTCTCCCACAGGAGATGCTTGGGTAGCATTTTATTGAATTTACTCAGATAGGGGTTTGAGGCTATGGTTTTCGGTTAGAAAAGGAAATTGAAATAAAGAACAGCTATATGGACCCACAATAAATTGCTTGCTTTTAGTTGGTGAGATTCAATACCAGAAGGGGCTACAGAAGGGGGAGAAGTGGCACCGCCGCAGAAGACGACCGTATAGTTACTGCCTGCAGAGCAATTGAACGTGGCGGTGGCGTTGTCAAGTGGATAGCTGTAGGCCTGGGGGAATTGTGTCTTGAAGAAACGCGAATAATTAGTGGGACGGCAATTGTTCCCCTCGTAATCCCCAGTGCAGCAATATTGGTCGGATGTGTTGAAAATAGTGCAGGCGCTCATGCATCCGCCCGGCACCGTCAATTCTTTGGGACAATTGGCAGTTATGTTGCTGCTGCAAGCGATCGGTTGGCACTTAGGGTTAGAGGGTATCAACGAAATTGGAAGGTTGAATCCGTCGACGAGAGAGATGTCGTAGTAGTCGAGGTTATCAGTTTCATTGCGACTGTACTCGACCATAGTCGCTCGGCGTGTACAGTTTTGTACACCCTCACAGTCCCCGGTTGCGCAGGGCTGTCCGAAGACACAACCAGTGCGCCCCCAAAATCTGCCACCTGTCGAACCGGCAGTGAGTGGAACCGTCCACGACTGTCCTGTTGTGAGCTCTGTTATATTGTTTATTTGTGTCCCGTCTGTCCAAACGGGGAATTGGCACTCATTACGGAACTCAATGGTCACACCTCCTGCTCCTGCGAGGATAATAAATACAGTAATAAAGTTAGGCTCTTCAACATACATAAATATCCAATTTGCAGTTATTATAAGCCAACCCTATAAAGTTGCCATGAATTCCAGCGAAACTCCCTTTGCGCTTTTGCGGTTATTACCTTGTATAACGCAACAGGACAACACCGCCATGAATGCCACCGAAACTCCCTTTGCGCTCGCCATTGCAAGCGCTGTGACTCCAAAATTTCCGCCGCAAACCCTATATCAATTAGAAGGGCATATAATCATGTCGCTTAGTTTTTAAAAAAAAAACTACTACAGTTAGAAAGAAAAAACCAAAATCTTTATGTTAATAAAATAAGTAACATAATTTTCAAAAATCTTTATGTCAATAAAATAAGTAACAGAATTTTCAAAATATATTCTATTTCTGGTGAGAGATTTGAGAAAACCTTCAAAATATATTCTATTTCTGCTGAGAGATTTGAGAAAACCACATTAAAAAGATAGATAGATCGACATAATTGATAAAATATATTCTATTTCTGGTGAGAAATTTGAAAAAACCACCTTAAAAAGATAGATCGACATAATTGATAATGCAATGTAAATAAAAAAAGAAATGAGATAATAAAAAACTGAAATCATTATATGGGAATTGCAGATCCGTCATAAAGTAGGCGGAATAGAAGTTGAGATCATTTAAAGTATGCTAACTCTTCACACAGCAGATAATATTGTATAAATTGGTACTGGAATTTACACCATTGAATCTAATTATGTTTTTATCCAACAACTTCACACAGCAGATAATATTGTATAAGTCGGTACTGGATTTACACCAGTGAATCTACTACTTCGCTAACAAGTACATATTGTTCTCCCTTCAAATTTAAATTAAATTCTCAGACTACACAAAATTCACAGAAGATTCAATGTAGTACTTCTATGGAAGAGCTGAGATATTGCTTTCAGTTAAGGATCTGATGACAATATACAAGATAGATATTGATGGCTTATCCACTACCTACTGTGTGTGTTTAATCAACTAATAGTGATAACATCCTATTCATTTTGCAAAGTTGATATGTATATTGCTATCTATTCATATATTGGTCTTTTATAAACACCTATTTCAGGTGATGGCAGTTGGTGCCAAACTGTTTCTGAACATTTTGTTATTTTACTAAAGAAAAATGAATTCAGTGATGCCATTTTGGTGCAGAACTGTAACAGTATGCAGTTTGATTGTTATATTTTGGTCTAGTAAAACTTACTTAAATGATATATGAGTGGTTAAGATAAATTGAATTTGAATATATGAACGACTTTAATAAAATGAATTTGCATTTGAATTTGCAAGTGGATAATTCGTGTGGTAATAGTATCCCCTGAAGAATCAGTGATCCATTAGAAGGCCGAATTTAATCTCTTCAGGGAATCGAGTTAGTCACTCAGAACTTGCCAAGGCCCTTACAATAATCTAGTCCTGCATCATTAATAATCATATATATACAATGGAATATAATTTGTCCAATCGTTAGCTCTGGTGGGCAGCATTAATAATGATGTAGAATAGAAAATAATATTTCCAATCCCTGGCTGTTGGAATTGAAAAGTCCAATACCTATGATTCAATGGATGAAGACTTTGATGATTTCTGGGTGAATGAGCGAGGGAAAAGTATGAAGTATGAGATTTAGATAACAATTAGGGTGTAAAGCACAACGTAAAAACCTAGCCTACTTCTTGTTTGTTCGGTTTATAAATATTGAGCAGTGTGGAATCATTGGGACTCGGAAGGGTTATGTTCTGTAGCTTATCTATCTATTGTCAAGGTCGAGTTCTTCCAGGCTTGGTACACAGGCAAACTTCTGAGGTCGAGTTGAACTTTTCCATTGCTATTCGTTCTGTTTGAAGATTGGATCAACAAGGGTATTCTAGACCTCGGAAGATTAAGGAAGGCTGATTTCATGATCATTTGCTGTCACCATTGAGGATGAAAAAGCAGGGAGAAATTCACCTAGAAAAGAAAGCCGATCTCTCCTCTAGGAGACACACCTATTTCCTAGAAGAGAGTTCCAAGTTTGAAGCTTAAATTCCAGAAGGGAAATCGAAATTACTCTGAGCACATTTCAATCGTCCTCATATCAGTTTGAGAGTGGCCAAGTGCACTATCTCAGAGGCCAAGCTAATTTATATGCAATCATTTCCTCTGTCACGACTGAATTCAATTTGGCAGTGGGCTGAAGATCATCATTTCAGTGAGATATCAATCAACCTAAAGTTTTGTAGTAGATTATTCCAAGAGGAAACGAATTTCCGAGGCTTGTATTATCAACACACTGTTGTAATTTATCACCTTTGTCAGTATATCGAGTTCAAGTTCTGCTCCTAAGCTGATTTTAAAAACTGAATAAAATTCAGTTGGCCCCTCACATTTATCTAAATTGTTTATGAAATATGTGATTCTCCTATAGTCCACCTAATGAAAGGAAACACCAAAATGGACTGACCTTTTTGAAATTTTCTCCTTAGGTATATTAGGCTTCTTGGCCTATAAATGGCAGATGTTTTGTTTCTGGTCCTCAGGATCACTCGGAACTTGATAAGAAATACGTTTGACGACATTGTTGCGAACAAGGTGACTTTGTTGGAACACTGATATTATTTGTCTCTGGTTACTGTTATGCACGAGAGGTTGTACAGCAAGGTCCAAACCCCGGAGCAAGTGGTGTAGATCTACAGATATTTCTTAAGTTGTGTCAGGTAGTTCATATTTGATGCCTTTTATTATGTATACATCAATTTCTATTACCAGAAATATCACATCAGTTAAACTATGCATCTTGACAAGTTAGAGCAATAGAACTGTTAGAGAAATAGAAAAGACTGGAAGCTAATCTTGTGGCAGTACCAAGGACTGTTCATTTTAGTAAGCAGGCAAGTTCTATTTCCTTCAAGAGAGAATATATGTGACGTTAAAGAAAAATTTCCGGTGACAGATCATATAATAGAATGGAAGGCACAAATGGTCATACGCTTTTTTTACTACCAACACTCCTCATTTCGCTTGCACATTGGTGCTCTCTCCCTATATTTTGGCTTATCTTTCTCTCTTCTACAGGCGAGCGTTGTTTTTATTCACAGAACCAGCAGTTTTTCTTTTCTCTGGACTTATGCTTTCACTTTTTGACAATATACACTCTCCTATATCCGTCCTTAGCGGTCAACAGTAGCATATGTGCGGGCATATCTATCAAGCGAGCGTGGGCATTTTCAGGCGAGAGTGTTATTCCACTTTTTCATACAGGCGAGCGTGATATAAGACAGGCGAGCGTGATCCCACTTTTGACAACCTTTTGAAGAATTTCTGTTTCTTTATCTTCTCATATCATTTTCTGTGAAGGGCTGATCTCATCTTATCTTTATCTATAATCTGCTTTCTCAGAAACATTCCTCACTTTTACAGATTATCATTTCTAATGCCTCCTCCAGTTTTATTTCCGGTCTTTATTTGTATCAGGCTGTTGGAATGTTTCTGATCCTTCTGATTCATGGTTCCCACATGTCTGTATATGTATCCGGGTCGGATCATGACCCGTTCATGAGGCTGCCCACTCATTTCTTTTTGCTTATTCACAGCAGCATTTTATGGGGCAATTGATGTTTGCTTTCTCGCTGTCTATACACAGCTGAGATTATATGAACATGTACTGTATATATATTTTCAATATATTTTCAATATTTATGGGGTAATTAAATCTTTCTCACATGGAAATTAGATTCAGGTTGAGGCGCATAGCATACCCGTTGTCGATTGAAGAAGATGATGACTCCGGTATGAATCTGCAACAAAGGATTTGGGATGGCTGCGACAACTCAGGGAGACAGTTCCTTAATCCTGGAGAAAAATATCATTAAGTTCTTTAATCCTAGAAAGCATATCAGTCACTGAGCTGGAAAAAGGCATTATAATTGTTGGGTTGGAGTTGCCAGCAGCAATTTGAAACTCAACAACGTCCACACTCCATTAGCTCTTTTACCATTACCATTACTCTTCTTCAATGCTACAACAATCTCTAAAAACAACCCAGACTCCAGAAACTGGTCACCAGTGGCGTAAAGGAGGCGTACGACACGTACCTAAGGCAAAATCAACTATGTAGTCACGACTGGCGCAAACACCTCTGAAAACAACCCAGACTCCCAGAAACTAGTCACCAGTGGCGTAAGGCGTACCACATACCCTAGGAAATATCAACTAGTCACCAGTGGCGTAAGGCGTACCACGTACCCTGGCAAAATCAACTAGCCACGAGTGGCGCAAAAACCTCTGAAAACAACCACACCAGTGTCTCGTGAGGCGCTTCAATACACATCTAGCTAATGACATGTGAAAAGTGACCACATTTAATAACGACAAATCCGACCAATAATAGAGTTGAAAGTCGATCAACAACATTAGAAACATTTCTTATTCAACCTGAGCAATCCGACAAAAGATATCACAAATTACGTCCCCACTCCCGATTCCAAGTTCCAACTTAACCAATACGACAAATACAGCACACTTATCCGGTTACAAAACATTAAATGCTTGCGTCCCCACTCCCATTCCTACAGCACACTTGGTAATGGCGTGAAATACAGCCACATTTAATAGCGACAAATCCAGACAAGAACAGAGTTGAAAGTTAGGCGGGTGGCAACAAACCTTTCAACGCATTATTCTTATGGTCCATGGCCCTATCATTCTTAACCAATACGACAAATCCGGCCAATAATAGCGTTGAAAGTCGAGCAACAACCTTACAAACATTTCTTATTCAACCTGAGCAATCCGACAAAAGATATCACAAATTACGTCCCCACTCCCAATTCCAAGTTCCATTCTTAACCAATACGACAAATACAGCACACTTATCTGGGTAATGGCGTTCAAAAACAGCCACATTTAATAGCGACAAATCCAGACAAGAACAGAGTTGAAAGTTAGGTGGGTGGCAACAAACCTTTCAACGCATTATTCTTACGATCCCCACTCCCATGCCAACTTTAAAAGTGAAATTTGACTTTTAATGTCCATTATTATTTTACGTTTTGTGCAGATTCATGAATGTGAAACCCAATCTTAAAGGGGAAACACGACATCATAGGAGAGAAGTAAACAGGCTATTACTACACATATATGCGTGGCATATTCCTATACGCTCGGTGTAAATATTCCTATATTCCTATTCTTTGCCAAAATTTTCACTCAGATTATTTTATCATAATCTTTGCCAAAGTTTCTATTATTTTTTAAAGCTAATCTATAGATTCTTAAATAACATAACTTATCATTTTTCCAAGGCAATAGATTCTGATTTCCAAGGGTGGGTGGCACAAGCATGAGCTCTCAATGATGTTATGACTAGCACTTGGTCATTTTAATAAATGACCCGACGGGACGCCGAAGGGGGACGACGCGACAGCAGACACGGACACGGAGGATGACGCGGGAGGAGGGCTGACGCACGCGAGGAAGCGGCTAGAGCAGGAGGGTGGGAGCAACCGCCAAGTGTCAAATTTTGAGAGGCTGAAAGGGCGATAGGTGGAGCACGGAGATTGGGCTGGGAAAACTGTTCATCCCCAGCAAAGCTCATAATAGGGACACCTTCGGCATAATTACGCCACGGTAAATTAAGGTGAGGACATGGTATGGCCAAGAGATAAATGTGAGGCACACTCCTCACCGAACGAAAGGTAGTTTAAATGTTTTAAGTTGTTTTTCTTAAATATACTTTTTTTCGAGTAGTCTTTAGTGCGACTTTTTGAAGGCTTTTATGGTGACTTTTTATGGTGTAATTTCTCTAAATTCCCGGCAGGAATTTATTGAAAAAGAGAAGTTTGATTGTTAACTTTGCACAATCAAAGTGCCTTAGAGGTTTTTTGAGGGTGCTGAATCCATATATAGAGTCAAAAAAACTAGTTTGAATAACAGAAACCAAAATTTTACCTCAAAATTTTTCACCAGATTTCGGCACCTGAAACTTCAAAAAGTTGCACTAAAAACAACTCCTTTTTTTTGGGGGTTAATTTTGTTTAAAAAAGTGTGGAGTTTGTAAAATTATCGCATTTTAGGGTTATTTTTTTAAAGAGACGTTGAGTTTGTTTTTTTCTCTTTCCTGATTTTTTTTAACATATTTAACATATTATTATGGTCCATGGTCCTATCATTCTTAACCAATACGACAAATCTGGCCAATAATAGCGTTGAAAGTCGAGCAACAACCTTACAAACATTTCTTATTCAACCTGAGCAATCCGACAAAAGATATCACAAATTACGTCCCCACTCCCAATTCCAAGTTCCATTCTTAACCAATACGACAAATACAGCACACTTATCTGGGTAATGGCGTTGAAAAACAGCCACATTTAATAGCGACAAATCCAGACAAGAACGGAGTTGAAAGTTAGGTGGGTGGCAACAAACCTTTCAACGCATTATTCTTACGTCCCCACTCCCATACCAACTTTAAAAGTGAAATTTGACTTTTAATGTCCATTATTATTTTACGTTTTGTGCAGATTCATGAATGTGAAACCCAATCTTAAAGGGGAAACATGACATCATAGGAGAGAAGTAAACAGGCTATTACTACACATATATGCGTGGCATATTCCTATACGCTCGGTGTAAATATTCCTATATTCCTATTCTTTGCCAAAATTTTCACTCAGATTATTTTATCATAATCTTTGCCAAAATTTCTATTATTTTTAAAGCTAATCTATAGATTCTTAAATAACATAACTTATCATTTTCCAAGGCAATAGATTCTGATTTCCAAGGGCGTGTGGCACAAGCATGAGCTCTCAATGATGTTATGACTAGCACTTGGTCATTTTAATAAATGACCCGACGGAACGCCGAAGGGGGGATGACGCGACGGCGAAGCACGGACACGGAGGAGGACGCGGAGGAGCCGACGCGTGTAGGAAGCGGCTAGAGAGCAGGAGGGTGGGAGCAACCGCCAAGTGTCAAATTTTGAGAGGTCGGAAGGGCGATAGGTGGAGCACGAGAGATTGGCTAGGAACACTTGTTCATCCCGACAAAGCTCATAATAGGGACACCTTCGGCGTAATTACGCCACGATAAATTAAGGTGAGGACATGGTATGGCCAAGGGATAAATGTGAGGCACACTCCTCACCGAACGAAAGGTAGTTTAAATGTTTTAAGTTGTTTTTCTTAAATATACTTTTTTCGAGTAGTCTTTAGTGCAACTTTTTGAAGGCTTTTATGGTGACTTTTTATGGTGTAATTTCTCTAAATTCCGCTGAGAATTTATTGAAAAGAGAAGTTTGATTGCTAACTTTGCACAATCGAAGTGCCCTAGAGGTTTTTGAGGGTGTTGAATCCATATATAGAGTCAAAAAAACTAGTTTGAATAACGTAAACCAAAATTTTACCTCAAAATTGTTCACCAGATTTCGGCACCTGAAACTTCAAAAAGTCGCACTAAAAAACAACTCCTATTTTTTTTGGGGTTAATTTTGTTTAAAAAAGTGTGGAGTTTGTAAAATTATCGAATTTTAGGGTTATTTTTTTAAAGAGACGTTGAGTTTGTTTTTTTCTCTTTCTGATTTTTTTAACATATTTAACATATTATTATGGTCCATGGTCCTATCATTCTTAACCAATACAACAAATCCGGCCAATAATAGCGTTGAAAGTCGAGCAACAACCTTACAAACATTTCTTATTCAACACCGAGCATCGACAAAAGATATCACAAATTACGTCCCCACTCCCAGTTCCCAAGTTCCATTCTTAACCAATACGACAAATACAACACACTTATCCGGGTAATGGCGTTGAAAAAACAGACCCACATTTAATAGCGACAAATCCAGTACAAGAACAAAGTTGAAAGTTAGGTGGGTGGCAACAAACCTTTCAACGCATTATTCTTACGTCCCCACTCCCATACCAACTTTAAAAGTGAAATTTGACTTTTAATGACGCTCAGCCCTTATGGACGCTGGAAGCTTCCGTCCCCTGCGTAGACTACTCCTTAATAATTTATTTATTTATATTAAAAAACAGGCATAATAATTATTTAAAATTAAAATTAATTAAAAATTGAGGGAGAGATGGAGAGGGAGTGTGTATGTTTGGGGGTGAGATAAAGAGGAAAATAAGGAGATGTGGAGAGAGGGGGGGAGAGAAGGAGAGAGAGAGGCATATGGTAACAAAGTTGGGAGTTGAAGATAGAGAGAGAGAGAGGGAGGGGAGAGAAAGGAAGAGAGAGATTGAAGAGAGGTAGGGAAAGAGAGTCAGAGATGGAGAGGGAGAGAGGGGGAGGTAAGAATAAATACATAGAGGGTGAAAGGTGGAGAGAGAGAGGGGGAGTGATAAAGAAGATGGAGAGAGGGGGAGAAAGGGTAGCAGGAGGGAAGAGAGATAGAAGCGAGGGAGAGGGAGGGAATGGGAAAAGAGAGAGAGAGAGGAGGGAGTGATAGATAGATAGATTGGAGAAAGAGAGTTTATGTTTTTGGGTTGATATATAGAGATAAAGATATCGCAAGTAGGATAACGGAACCGGACTTGCACCCGTGGTCAAGCCCCTGTACCAAAACCATGAGCGGAATCACAAAAGCGGGTTGCCCATATCGCACGCTTTTGCGGAGTAGGCGGTATTTCCTATTCGCGAGTGATTCCATAGGGAATGTGACACGTGGAAAAGTGACCCCCGAAAAACTACCATTTAACCCACGCCATCGCACGTTAAAGCCCGACATTGGAAGCCGAGCGAAATTGCCAAGAGTCGTTGATTTGGAGAAGGGCCTAAATTTTACATAGTTTTATCTGGAAATCTCCAACAACAATATAAATAACTAAATAACTGTGAAAATGTGTAAATCTCCAAATAATTATATTTTTATATTTTATAATATGACTTTCATAAACAGATTGTTTTTTTAAGTTTTATTTTTAGGGTTTTAAAATGTGAAAACCCTGTGTGAGGAGTTCTCACTCACAGGAGATGCTTGGGTAGCTTTTTATTGAATTTACTCAGATATGGATTTTTAACCTAGAGGCTATGGCTTTCAGTTACAAGAGAAAATTGAAATAAAGAACAGCTATATGGACACACAATAAATTGCTTGCTTTTAGCTGGTGAGATTCAATACCAGAAGGGGCTACAGAGGGGGAAGAAGTGTCACCGCCGCAGAAGACGAGCGTATAGTTGCTGCCTGCGGTGCAATTGAACGTGGCGGTGGCGTTGTCAAGTGGATAGCTGTGGGCCTGGGGGCATTGTGCCTTGAAGAAACTCGAGTATTTAGTGTGACGGCAATTATTCCCCATGTAATCCCCAGTGCAGCAATGTTGGGATGTGTTGAAAATAGTGCAGGCGCTCATGCATCCGCCAGGCACTGTCAATTCTTCGGGACAAATGGCAGTTATATTGCTGCTGCAAGCAATCGGTTGGCACTTAAGGTTAGAGGGTATGAATGAAATTTGAAGGTTGAATCCGCCGACGAGAGAGATGTCATAGTAGGCGAGGTTCTCAGTTTCATTGAGACTGTACTCGACCATAGTCGCTGGGGGTGTACAGTTTTGTACACCCTGACAGTCCCCGGTTGGGCAGGACTGTCCGAAGACACAACCAGTGCGCCCCCAAAATCTGCCACCTGTCGAACCAGCAGCGAGTGGAATCGTCCACGACCGTCCTGTGTTCAGCTGTGTTATATTGTTTATTGTGTCGCGTGTGTCCAAACGGGGAATTGGCACTCATTACGGAACTCAATGGTCACACCTCCTCCTCCTGCGAGGATAACAAATACAGTAATAAAGTTAGGCTCTTCAACATACATAACTATCCAATTTGCAGTTATTACTTTGTATAAACCAACTGTATAAAGTTGTAATGAATGTCAGCGAAACTCCCTTTGCGCTTTTCAAGTTATTACCTTGTAGAATGCAACAGGACAACACCGCCATGAATGCCAGCGAAACTCCCTTTGCTCTCGCCATTGCAAATGACCAAACTCTTCTGAAATGTCAATTGAATACAAGGTTGAAAATTTCACTCATGTAATGAAACGGAAGCTTAGAGCAGTCAAAAAAAGTAGTTATAGTTTGCAATTGTCATTAAATGGATCTAATGGTAACAAGTTTGAGTTTGAAATATGAATCAGAACATGCCTGGAACTCCACAAAAGAGCTTTAAACTGTGGTTTCAGTCGTTTTTTTTCCCTGTTTCTAATTTCACATAAGAATGACCTGTAGCTAAAACTTCTTTGAAAATGTGCCCCATCTAATGAAGTTTAAAAAAATCGAGGGACAGTTTCACACGAAAAGAGAGAGACAGTTTCACAAGAAAAGAGAGGGACAGTTTCACACGAAAGTAAATTGTTTGAGATACGAGGGAGGGGGATCATGATTGATGGACCAAATCGCTGGCAAGATATGATTGATGGACTTCCCACAGTTGATGATATTTATGATTGATCGATGACCCTCCACCACGCAATTCCAAGCTATAGTATAGCCTTCGTTATTGGTTGCTATAAATTACACAACAAGAAAAGCTCCCTTTTAGTACTATAATTTAGCGGGTTGATTTTGCCTAGGGTACGTGGTACGCCTTACGCCACTGGTGACTAGTTTCTGGAGTCTGGGTTGTTTTTAGAGATTGTTGTAGCATTGAAGAAGAGTAATGGTAATGGTAAGAGAGCTGGAGCGTGGACGTTGTTGAGTTTCAAATTGCCGCTGCTAACTCCAACCCAACAATCATGATGGCAGGCTCAGGCTCAGTGACTGATATTTTTTCTAGGATTAAAGATCTTACTGATATTTTCCCAGGATTAAAGAACTGCCAAGACCCATTTTTTGCAACGAAATAGCCATCCCTAAATTCTCTGTTGGACATTCATACCGGAGTCAGCATCTTCTTCAATCGACAACGGGTATGCTACAGCATCAACCTGAATCTAATTTCCATGTGAGAAAGAGAATATTTCTTTTCAGTTTTGTTATTGGTTTCGCAATTACTCTAGGGCACGTCGGAGAATTATAGTAAAGCGTATGACCATTTGAGCCTTCCCTTCTATTATATGATCTGTCACCGAATTTTTTTCTTTAACGTCACGTATATTCTCTCTGGAGGGAAATAGAACTTGCCTGCTCACTAAAATGAACAGTCCTTGTACTGCCACAAGATTACCTTCCAGTCTTTTCTATTTCTCGAACTTTTCTATTGCTCTAACTTGTCAAGGTGCATTGTTGAACTGACTGTTATATTTCTGGTAATAGAAATGATGTATACATAATAAAAGGCATCAAATATGACCTACCTGACACAACTTAAGAAATATCTGTAGATCTACAGCACTTGCTCCGGCGTTTGGACCTTGCTGTACAGCCTCTCGTGCATAACAGTAACCAGAGACAAATAAATATCAGTGTTCCAACAAAGTCACCTTGTTCGCAACAATGTCATCAAACGTATCTTTTACCAAGTTCCGAGTGATCCTGATGGGAAGACACAAAACATCTGCCATTTATAGGCCAGGAAAGCCATTTTGGTGTTTCCTTTCATTAGGTGGACTATAGAAGAATACTTCAGCAAAAAATTCCAAACTTAATCACATATTTCATAAACAATTTAGAGAAATGTTAACCATAAATGTGAGGGGCCAACTGAATTTTATTTGAAATGGATCCTCAGTTTTTAAAATCAGGTTAGGAGCAGAACTTGAACTCGATTCACTGACCAAGGTGATAAATTACAACAGTGTGTTGATAATACAAGCCTGGGAAATTCGTTTCCTCCTGGAATAATCTGCTACAAAAACTTTAGGTTTATTGATATCCCACTGAAATGATGATCTTCAGCCCACTCCCAAATTGAATTCAGTCTTGACAAAGGAAATGATGGCATATAAATTAGCTTGGCCTCTCAAACAGTGCACTTGGCCACTCTGAAACTGATATGAGGACGATTGAAATGTGCTCAGAGTAATTTCGATTTCCCTTCTGGAATTTAGGCTTCAAACTTCGAACTCAATAGGTGTCTCCTAGAGGAGAAATTGGCTTTCTTTTCTAGGTGAATTTCTCCCTGTATATTCATTCTCAATGGTGACAGCAAATGATCATGAAATCAGCCTTCCTTCCTTAATCTTCCGAGGTCTAGAATACCCTTGTTGATCCAATCTTCAAACAGAACGAATAGCAATGGAAAAGTTCAACCCGACCTCAAAAGTTTGCCTGTGTACTAAGCCTGGAAGAATTCGACCTTGAAAATAGATAGATAAGCTCCAGAACATAACCCTTCCGAGTCCCAATGATTCCACACTGCTCAATATTTATAAACCGAACAAACAAGAAGTAAGCTAGGTTTTTTACATTGTGCTTTACACCCTAATTGTTATCTAAATTCTCATACTTCATACTTTTCCCTGGCTCATTCACCCAGAAATCATCAAAGTCTTCATCCATTGAATCATAGGTATTGGACTTTTTCAATTGGAAATATTATTTTCTATTCTACATCATTATTAATGCTGCCCACAACGATTGGACAAATTATATTCCATTGTGTATATATGATTATTAATGATGCACGAGTAGATTATTGTAAACGCCTTGGCAGGTTCTGAGTGACTAACTCGGTCCCATGAAGAGATTAAATTTGGCCTTCTAATGGATCACTGATTCTTCACTAGGGGATACTATTATCACACTAATTATCCACTTGCAAATTCATATTCAAATTCAATTTTATCAAAACCATTCCTATATCATTTAAATTTTACTAGAAAAAAATATAAAAATAAAAATGCGCATCATCATTACTGATTGCTGCACCAAAATGGCATCAACTTGTATTCATTTTTCTTTAGTAAAATAACAAAATGTTCGACCTATTTGGCACCAAATTCGCCATCACCTAGGTGTTTATAAAAGACCAATATATGAGTAGATAGCAATATACATATTAACTTTGCAAAATGAATAGGATGTTATCACTATTAGTTGATTAAACACACACAATGGGTAGTGGATAAGCCATGAATATCTTACTTATATACTTTGTCATCGGATCCTTAGTCGAAAGCAATATGTCCGCTCTTCCATAGAAGTACTATATTGAATCTTACGTGAATTTTGTATCGTAGTCTCGAGATTTAAATTTAAATTTGAAGGGATAACAATAAATACTTTTTAGCAAAGTAATAGATTCAATGGTGTAAATCCCAATGAATAACTTATACAATATTATCTAGTTTGTGTGAAGTTGTTGGATAAAAAAAATAATTAGATTCAATGGTGTAAATTCCGGTACCAACTTATACAATATTATAATATTATCGGTCGTGTGAAGAATTAGCATACTTGCTCGAGCAAATATTGAGTGGTTTTTCATAAATTGGTTAAAAAAATAAGATTTGAAAGTTTAAAAGATCTCAACTTCTATTCCACCTACCTTATATAGATTTGCAATTCCCATGTTATGATTTCACTTTTTTTACTATCTCATTTCTTTTTTTTATTTACATTGCATTATCAATTATGCTTATCTATTTTTTTGGTGGTTTTCTCAAATCTCTCATTAGAAATAAAATATATACTGGAAAATTACAGTATATGTAACCGCATTTTATTAACATAAAGATTATTTGTTTTTTTCTATTGGGTTTTTTCTTTCTAATACTTTTCGTAGTAATTAGGCTACATGAATATATTTTTTTTACGAAGAAAAAAACGCTCGTGATATATTAATATAAAACAGTACATAGTCCAATACACCTCAAGTCGTATAGACATACGACGAGATCCCAACCAAAGGCGACCCAAAAAGTGACCGCAACATCATAGAACAAACCCGTCCATACTCAAAAATGCTCAGCTAAATAAGCGAGTCGAAAGGGAAAGATGGATTCGAATATACAAATCTCCGAGAGAATAAGCATATGAGAAAGGAGATATGAGAAAATATGCGGATATGTAGACCACAAAATCATAAGAAGTAGCGTAATGGTCACATATATGATGACATGAAGTATGATAAGTCATTCCGGAGACGTAAAAGAAGAGTGAAACATCATATCAAGATAAAACCGCGTATGGTGCAATCCAAAATACTCCCGCACGCTAGAGGGGAATCACGCTCGCTTGATCGAAACCGCGCTCGCTTGAAAGGGATTGGAGACGACGATCAAAAAACACCATATCATGAAAACCATGTACAACCGGGCAAAATGCCAAGTCCATGCACCCGGGAATGGTGTCCGCGCTCGCTTTCGAAGACGATGTACCGAGAGCTTCCATACACCATTAGTGAAAAAAGACAATGAAAACTCATGCACGCCGGAGAGAAAGCTAAGAATCAAAACCACGCAAAAAGATCAAGCATCCCGATATAGAGATGAGAAGACCAAAAATGATAAGACCGTAACGAATTATGGAATATCTATGTCGGTCTCCCAATAAATGAGACCATCACGGAATAGGCGAACCCGCATAGTGCCAAAATCGAGTACTTAAACCCATCTTAGAGAGGCCATCTGCTCTCGTATTGTTTTCTCTGTAAATGTGAGAAATGACCGGCCTATTGAGTCGAATCCATAAGCGACGAACCGGGATACCCATCCAAATAGATCGGGAGGAACAGAAGCTCTGTAAGTCGGATATCCATCCAATAGCAATCCTAGAATCACCATAAACATGAATATTTGATAGCTGTAAGTATAAGGCAAAACTGAGACCACCCCGAGAGAGCAATGACTTGACTTGTTGTTAGATCCCTTGACCGCATTGAAATGTATATGCACTCTCTCTCTATGTGAGATCTTAATCCAAGTACCGCATCCCATGAGACCATGCACACAAGCTCAGTCAAAATAAACTGCGCAGGGAGATTAATAGCATGTGGACGAAGTCTTATCGATAAGTCCCGAATAGGGACCTGTACGAGATTAGGGAAGATCATCCATCCATTTAGCGATACCGGAGTATATATTAGTAATGCGAAGGGAGAGCCATCAAATATCAACCTATTTCTTCCAAGCCGGACTTCCCATATAAGAAAGAAAGGAAGAGATCTGAGCCTCCTTTTAAATTATCCCAGTGCCGATACAACATTCATGAAATCAATCGGGACACCGGTTGTTTCCAAAGAAATGAACCGAAAAAAGACGCCAGGATCTTTAAAATGACGGGACATAAGAAAAAAGAGATGTTCCGTCGATTCAAAATCCATCAAACATAAATGGCATACTGAAAGGGACCGAGAAACCCCGCTTCATTAAGTTATTACCAATCAGCACCTTATCATTCCGGACGAGCCATCCAAATAGCAATATCTTGGTAGGGATTTTCCGGAAACGAATTTGTAAAATGACTTGCATGGAGGTTCCGAATATGTAACCTTAATGATATGACTATAAATGTCCCTAACAATCGGAATCCCGGTCTTCATTGGACCATCCCATCCAATCCGATGCGCCCCCCTCATCCCGGCACATAAACCCAATGCCCGTATGTAATCCCTTATGTATTCCCATTCCACACCTTCGGGATCCCTAGGTTTAATTGAGCCGCGAGACTTAAGAATAGGGGCACCCACCGAGCCATTGATGGATGGTCTGAGAAAGATAAAAAATTCCACGATGAGCGAGTCGGTGGATAAGATTGTTTGATGGGCGAAAACGGGGCACCGGCCCATCATCTTCATATGCGCCCGAGAGGAATGCGTCTACCATCGAGCAAAGTCCAGGCCAACCTTGCACCGGATGCCCAAAAATATTCTTAAGCTTCCCCATATAGCGGATATACATCGAGGAGATGCGAATTGGTTATTAAGAATACGATGTAACATATCCCCAGACCACGTACTTACATTTGATCACTGGTTCCAAATGCGAAATTCTTGTCCCATGCTCTCCGACGCATGATTTGATGAGCAAAGCAATATTAAAGCTTCTAGTGTCCAAAGATGCCCGGCCCCCATGTTCTTTTTCGTACGCAGAGTTTTTTAAGTTTACAAAGATGGATTTTTAGAAAGCATCGCACCCCGCCCCATAAAAACTTAAGCGGTGATAGAGTTAATATGTCTAATGAGTTCCTTCTGGAAGATAATATAGGTGACCCCAATACACCACGGCGGTTGAGCCAATGCTTGCTTGAATCATGACAAGGCGACCACCACAAGACAACCATCACGTGCTTCCGACAAAATATCTTCCTTACCGGAATTTATCCTAAAAGCCACATCAATCTACGATCTTATAACCACAAGGTTTTATATGGAAACCTAGATACTTGAAACCCTCCATCGCTACTCTTAATTCCACACCACGAATGCCGAGCAATATATTCAAGATCCCCAATGTCACCATATTCATAAATAATAAAGGATTTTTAGCTTGTTTTATGGCCATTGATGCTGGATTCAAATCGCTAAAAATTTGATGTATGTACAACCAATGTTCTCTATCAATATGCCCAAATAATAACAAGTCATCAACAAACATAGAATGTACATACCAGATTGTTTGAGAAGGAAAAATCACGATATGCGACCAGTAAAGCAGCCTCATGGAAAGACAAAGCGATGCCATCCATGATCGGAATGAAGATAAGAGGTGAAAGTGCACAACCTTGTACGGAGTCCCCTCCCGAGCGGCAAAGAAAGGAGTCGAATTCCATTTATGATAATGGCAAAGTTAACTAGATGAAATACATGCCATGATCCACGATAATGCGAACGAGGTCAACCTTCATGAGAACGACCACGATGTATATCCCAGGTCAATCGAATCATATGCTTTGCATCGTCAACTTTGCCATAATGTCCTCCCTTTTCTCTACATGCATAGTGTGCTACCATTTCTGCTGAGCAATAGCAGGCTTCCATGTATGGATCTACCCTTGAGAAAGCCATCTTGTTCTTTAGAGATATGTCTCGACGGAATATCGCTTCATGCGCTCGCTGCAATAATTTTTGAATTTATCTTAGAGAGAACATTGCAAGAGAGCAATAGGGGCGAAAAGTCCACACAAAAGATCGAGGGTCATCCACCTTAGGAATAAGAGCAATAAAGGTAGAATTGAGATTTGGAGAAATATATCCTCTAGTACGAATGCGCTCGATTACCCTGGTCGGGTCCTCACCCATCAAATCAAAAGTGAATATAAATTCCATAGAATATCCATGCAGCTAGGACTTTTATCGACGACAAATGATTTAGGTCGAGTACTACTTCACATTCCCCAATCTTCCCTCATATCCCAAACGGAGCAATATCGGAATCCTCAAATAAACGAGGAATGTGATCGGGCATCCCCTTGATCATTGGTATATCATCCTTCTTGGCATAAAACTCGATATCCAGAAGGCCCTCCGTTTCGATCTCTTGGGTGGTATATATGGTAGAACCATCTGCGAAATTGATGCTCCATATGGTTTTACTTCGCCTCTCATTAGCACATGCGTAGCAGAAAATACTTTGTGTTGGAGGTCCCCCTCGGCAAGCCACAATTCTGCTCTTTAACCTCCATGAACATTCTTCAATCCGTATGTTCTCTTTTCTCCTAGTACCAGCATTCAAAACGGTCGAAGTCTTCTTCATCCAGGGTATGTATGAAGAAAAGGACTCAATAATATCCTCCAAAATCGGAGCCTGGAAATCCTTCTAAACTCGGCCACGGGTTTCCTTTCTTCACCCGCTCCCAATCTTTAGTCATCTTCTTTATTTCACGAAGTTTATGGTGAATTAATTCCATATTTAAAAGCAAAGGCTCGAGGGCGCTCGCTTCCAAATATCATAACACGCAAGTGTGCTCCGGATCTTCCAACCAAATCCACATTTAAACGAAGGATATCTGTGCGGCGGAAAATTAAAAGGAGAGAATGGGGGTAATGATCGGATACGTCATCTCTTTGATGACATGAGAAAAGAGGACCCCCTAAAATATATTAAAAATAGAATTTTTGACCACCACTCTATCCGGCCTTTCGCAATATAGAAAATTCGCCCTTCTATTGGTCCACGTAGGCGCGAGAGGGTGCGGCTGTGTCCATCGACCCATGAGAAAGAAAAAATGTCATTTAGATGGCCGGCTGAGGTCCGGGCCAGGCCCTATTCCCCATCGCTGTCGTTAAGGATAGAGGTTAAAATCTTACCCATGATAATAAGTTTGGAAGAGAAAATACACCGGACAACTCCATTACGTACGAAGGTATACATTTTTATGGCGTAAAGATTAATGAGATTGAATGTCTGTTCCAAACCTACGAAACGACCATGCAACAAAATACCTCCAAAAGCGAATACCTTAAAAGAAAGCGTGAAAGGATTCCACATAACCAAAAACTTAAACCACCCGGTATTCAGTACAGACATGGCAAAGCTAAACATTTCCAATTTCTCTTGATTCTTAAAAACAAATTAATAGCCTTAGATCTTTCGAGACATAGTCTACGAGCAAAATGAACGGATTGCCGAATGGCTCCTGGGTAACGATATTGGGGTCTATCACCTAAGCCTAATAATTTGACGAAATGACTTGATTCATGGTGAACCCGTGGAAGGGTTACACACTCTAAGTGCCCTGGAATTCTTCCAGGAAGACCCCCATTGATGCGATATTGGTCATCTACATATCTGTCGACATCCATGAACGAAGAAATAGGCTTAATTTCTCCTTCTTCTATACGTACTTCTTTAGCCTTCTTTTTAATGGATTTTAATGCATCGGATAAAGTGAGAAGTGTAGCTCTCGAAGGGATAGGCTTGTCCAAATACATAAATGGGCAGTCCATATTGAATTTCTCATAATAAAGTCCGGTCGCTCCCAATGGGTTCTCGTGGGTCGGATAGATTAATGGGCTTATTAAAACCCGAGTGCCATGTGGCGACCCGAGAAAGATGCCCATCCTCCTCGCGTCATCGAGCAAGCTTCGAACATGGTCTAAGGTCGCTCGCCCCCCATATATCCGGGTTCTGATCTTCACTCCTCCAACAAATCTACCACTTTGAAAATATCGATAATGCCTCCCATCGAGATCCCTTTGGTTTAAATAAGGGAGGGTCATTTGACGAGGAAAACTTTCCCTCGGGCCGAATAGGGACCATAGTGCTACATTGGCCAACTTCATGACGACTAAATGGCGACTTCTCGGGGTTACGAGAAGTGCATGGAAGAAACGAGGGTGATATCATTTTAGGAAGGATGGAGCAAGAGGAGCAAAGGAAGGGCAGATACCGGGCCATCGAGCCAATTTGGGTAGAACGGGGGTGGAGCAACATCCCGCTTTGAAACGGACTTAAGAACTCTATAAAGATTCTTAGAAACGAGAAGGATGACTTACAATAATGGCGAATGAAGAGAATCGGGAACGGGTAAATCATTTTGACCCTCCCGGCGTATTAAAGGCATCTTGAGAGGAAGGAGAATAGGACTACTAAGGAACGATACCGGCCAGGGCTGTACATTTGAAAGCTGACGAGCCCCATCGGATGAATTCCTAGGCGGGTCGCCCTTGCAATGCGAAATCTCAACGGGCAATGGTCTCTAAGATGACTGGATTTTGTGACAAATTAAACATGCGAAGAAAGTCCCCCAAGTGATACGTTGACGGTGCCTTCTATCACTCCGAGATGAGATCTATGTCACTTGGAAGGCCACCCAAGTATTCGACTTCCACCAAGAGCCATGCAATCCTCTTGTCCAGCGACCCCCATGATCTTTTAGGATCCAATATATTTTGTAGATCCAATGGAATCTCCAATCGTTGTGAAACCTTCATTGTCCCGGAAATTCCAAAGGCAACCCAGTAATTTGTTAACCTTTGTTATTGGAGCTTCCAAAACCGGATTGAACCCAATGTACCATGTGAATAATGCATGAAGGCATCTTCCACGTCACCTTATACATCCACAATTTTAAAACCTTGACTGGTTCATGAAATGTATGCTGAACCATCCGTTCAGCCTCAATTTACTAACCTTTGGCGTATACCCGATTATGGTATTCCATTTCGATGAATCCATGACTGCCGTGTCAAAATCTCCAACCACCCCACGCGGGGAAAGACCCACCTCTGGAGCTACGGCACGCCTCTGCCAGGCTGCTTCCCCTAGCGCATAAATCCTCCGCAATCCACTGTTAACCTCCCTTCGATGTCCATCCTATGTTTAAGGATGTTCTTTTTCCCCTACGAGCTCCACGGCCCGAGCTCTTGGTTGTGCCTTCTCTGTCTAAGAATGCAATTTGCCTCGGTCGCGTCTACGGCTTGAAGACCTGTTGAATAATGGCCTCATCTATATCACGTCGATGTTATTCACCACAGTAGGAAATGACGGTGAGACTCCCGCGGGGTGGCTTCTCCTAGAAGCCTCCCATGCGACGAGGAGGGATACGTAGTGATAAGGACGCCACTTGCAAGGCGAAGTGTGCCGCCACCCAGGTTCACCGACAACTAGGTCCCGAGAAGCTAAATAGGAAAAAAATGTCTGCAACAATGCCAGTCACCACAATTTGCAAAATTAAAATGAGCGCTAAGACATCATGGACGGAAAACCAGATGAGGGGAGTGATTAGCATCCCTAGGATCAAAGATGATGTAAGTGACATGTAAGATAATCCAGAAAAATCATCCAATCACCATTAAATAATGCCACCACCTCCAGCATACGTTATGCGAAAACGGTCTTGACCTACGCATCCTTAAATAAATTAGGTGAGAATTATGATAATCCTTATTCCAAGGCATTATCGGGATATCCCCTAGAAGAACGAATCGGGAGAGATACTAAATTTATACCGGCGCATGTATCACATCACGGTGTAAGTACGACGGATCACCCTTGCGTCAATACAAACCCGACCTCCATCACCCAATCAATGCTCCTCGAGAAGTGACACTCCACGGGAGAAATATTCAAATTAATTGAAGGTGCACGAAAAATTTAATGCGGGAAGCAGTAGGATTAACAACATAGCCTCCTATGGAGGACAACGACAACGAGCGGGGGAAGTATCCCGGCATGACCACCGGTCCTTTCGGGCCTACAAGGCTTATCTTTTCACCGTTATAATCGACCACCTTGCCTTCCGAAGATGAAGAAGAGAAATCGGATGAATTCGCAAATCGCATCGATTGCAAAATAAAGCGATGGGTAAACTATTCACTCAACCCACCATTGCGAAATTAATGATATATATCATTCTTAAAATCATAAGCGCAGCAAAAAAATAAGAAAAGGATAAACATGATTTCATATTACTCCTGTAAGCCCAATTCCCATATTTGAGACATACTCCGAAAAACACCTCAAAAATGAAAACCAAAAAACTAATAGGAGAATCGTTATCACAGATGATCCCAATGCCGATTGGGCAATGGAAAACATGCCTACTCCCAGAGTAATGGCAAAAATGCTGCTTCTATTTCCCCGCTAGACTGGAAGCTTCGTTCTCATCTTTCAGTGCGTGCCTTCAAGGGTCTCCATCTTTTACTTTCACGTTCTACTCTGTTTCAGGCTCCTCCGCTTCCCAGTTCCGGTACGGTCTCCACAACCCCTGAATATCTGTTCGGCTAAGAAGAGCTTCATCAACGATAATATTTTAAATCTTTATTCTCCTCAGTCGAATGTTGCTCCGCCATTTTCAAAAGTTTATCTGCAGCTGATCCGCCTCAATTTTACCTCCGACGCCTCAATGTTCTCGCTACAGTCACGAGATTCTGTTTGTTCTGCTCTTCGTTGAGAACACGTTCTCGAAGTTGACCACACCACAGGAATCTCCTTAAGCTTCGAGGATTCTCTGTGTGCGAACCCCTTCCACTGTCAAGATCTATTGCAATGGAAGTTGTGGGAAACTCCACTGGTCTACCACAACCCAACCCAGCAGGAATCTCCTTTAAGTTGTATCAACAAAGCTCACAAAGCTCGAATAGCTCTACCCACGCCATTGCCAAAGTTCCAATTCACACAGCTCAGCAATGTCTCTGTCCAGCTCCATCTGCTGAGGCAATCCATCTTACTCTCCAGCTCCATCTTTTCTTCTCGTGTGCTTTTCTTCGTTTGGCATCAAAGCGGAAGTGACCACTCTAACATGGTAACTCATTATAGGCTACATGAATATATACCTTCTAATTGAAACTAAAACCTTCCCTTCAAATTTGATCATGGTTCTCGATGCGTGATATAGGTTTGGTGGCGGAAATTTTTGAGTCACAGCGCTTGCAATGGCGAGAGCGAGGAGTTTCAGCACGGCATTCATGGCAATTATTTGTCCTCTTGCGTTCTACAGGTAATAACTGCAAAAACCCAAAGGGAGTTTTCCTTTAGCATTCATGGCAACTTTATACAGTTGGCTTATACAAGGTAATAACTGCAAATTGGATATTTATGTATGTTGAAGAGTCTAGCTTTGTTACTGTGTTTGTTATCCTCGCAGGAGCAGGAGGTGTGACCATTGAGTTCCGTAATGAGTGCGAATTCCCCGTTTGGCCAGACGGGACACAGATAGAGAAGATGACACAGCTGAACACAGGACAGTCGTGGACGGTTCCACTCACTGCGGGTTCGACAGGTGGCAGATTTTGGGGGCACACTGGTTGTGTCTTCGGAAAGTCCTGCACAACCGGGGTACGAGTGTACAAAACTGTACACCTCCAGTGACTATGGTCGAGTACAGTCTCAATGAAGCCGAGAACGTCGACTTCTATGACATCTCTGTCATTGGCGGATTCAACATTCCAATTTCGTTGATACCCTCTAACTCTACGTGCCAACGGATCGCTTGCAGCAGCAGTGACACCAATTGTCCCACCGAATTGAAGAAGCCGGGGGCATGCGTGAGCGCCTGCACTGTTTACAGTATCCCAATGTTGCTGCCTTTCTGGGTGTAGGGGGAATAATTTACCGTCCACTAATTATTCGCGTTTCTTCAGAACCACAGTGTCCCCAGGCCTACAGCTATCCACTTGACCACGCCACCGCTACGTTTAGATGCTCTGCAGAAGTAACTTTACGGTCGTCTTCTGGCGCTGCCACTTCTGCAGCCCCTTCTGGTATTGAATCTCACTAACTAAAAGCATTTTCTTGTGGGTCCTAAAGCTGTTTTTTATTTCGTGCCTCTTTAACCGAAAACCCAAGTCTCTAGCTTAAAAACCCCTATCTGGGAAAATTTAGTAAAAAATTACCCAAGCATCTCCTCTGGGTGAAGTACTCACACACGGGTTTAAAACCTTAGTGCTGCTCTGATATAAAGAAAAATAAAACTTAAAAAAACAAAGTCATACTATAAGATATAAGTGATTGAGACGTTCACAGTTATTCATGTTCTGATTATTCATATTCATATTGTTGTTAGAGATTCCTAAACAAAATTATGTAAAATTGTGATCTTTTCAACATTTTCAATAGTAACTCCATTCATCATTTAGATCAACTATAGATAAAAGAACTAAGTATTCATTCGATTAAAGATCAAAAACAAATTAAATTAGTCATAATAATTAAAATCATTGGACTAAATTAATAACCAAAAAATAAATTATAAAAATTAGTTAAAAGTTAATGATTAATAATTATAATAATATGTTCTAATTAAAAATAAGAATAAAAAAAGCTTAGTATACTGTTATAGAGGAAATAGCTTTCTCCATAAGAGATTTATCAAATTAGATAAATAAGATTGTTTGTTATTTAAAATACATTTTAAATACATAAATAAATTCAACACCCAAAAACTCCTATAACATTTAAGTTGAGTTTAAATTGTTTAATCTACATAAAATAAATGTTCTAGCTATTCTTCTTCAGTTACCAATTCATCTATCACACAACTAAACTTAATTACTTAACTGACTGTCTAATGCGAGTATTTACCTTACTTTAACAATTCTTTCACGCAGGAGTTGGGACAATTGAGTTCCTTAATGAGTGCCAATTCCCCGTTTGGCCAGTCGGGACAGAACCAGTCAACTCTGGGCCACGGCTGGACACAGGAGGTCGTGGACGGTTCCACTCGATGCCGGTTCGGAAGCTGGCAGAATTTGGGGGCAAACTGGTGCGTTCTGCACAACCGGGCAATGCAGTGTACTGTATTGCACAACCGGACAATGCGAGGGTGTATCCAAACTGTGAAGGAATAATGACACCCCCAGCGACTTCTGGTCGACTTCAGGGCGAAAGGATACTCGAACGTCACCTTGTATTACATCTCACTTATCGGCGGATTCAACATTCCAATTTCGTTGATACCCTCTAACTCTACGTGCCAACGGATCGCTTGCAGCAGCAACATAACTGCCAATTGCCCCTCAGAATTGAGGGCAAGGGACGCATGCATGAGCGCCTGTACTATTTTCAACACATCCGACCAATTTTGCTGCACTGGGGATTACAAAGAGGATAATTGCCGTCCCAGTAACTATTCGCGTTTCTTCAAGGCACAATGCCCGCAGGCCTACACGTATCAACTGACGACAACAACACCTCCTTCACTTGTTCTGCAGGCAGCAGTTACACGGTAGTCTTCTGCGGCGCTTCTTTTCCCTCTCCAGTCGCTTCTGTCCCAGATTCGTCTGGTATTGTATCTCACTAAATAGATTCTTCTTATGAATTTATATAGCTGTTCTTTATTTCTTCACCTTTAATTTTTACACTATTTGCCGCAAGCGATTTTTTCAAAACACAAGCACTATGCACCACTGCAACACAAAACACTCAATTTTCTCCACTAACCAAAAAACAGAGTCTCTAGCTTAGAAAGCGCTACTAGGTAGTATCCAATGCAAAATTTACCCAACCATCCCTCACTCTGTATGAGAACTCCTCACCACAAGCTCTCACAATTGCAAAAACCCTAGAGCTATTGTAATAATAAATATATAAAACTTAAAAACATACAGAAATCTGTTTGTGAAAGCCAGACTATAAGATGATTGCCTCGCCCTTAATTTACAGTGAGACCAATGCAGCCGAAACTCTGCTATAGTGAGACGACAATCAAGGGTTTGTATCATTCTAACAATAGAGCCATGAAATGAATATAAAGAATTACAATAAAAATTACATGACCAGTTTTACAATCAGTTATTTATGTTGTTTCAATCTGCAATTTTTTTAACGATGTTTCCAAAAGAAGTATATTTTTGTTTTGGGAAATTCAATAAATTATGTAAGATATTCAAATTTCGGATCTAGAATTTCAATTTGTTTTCTACGAGTTTTTACATTATAACATCACTTGTAACTATTATTTAAATTTGTTTTGACTGACTTGTGTGTTAGCAAAAACGAACAGGCATTTAATCAGGTCAACCATAAGCGGGCTTTTAATAGCTTTAGCAATGATGGTGGCTATAGCTGTTTTATTGGAAGAAATTCAAGTCCAAACAACATCTCAACGAAGGTTAGGTAGCAACTTGAAGTTCACATATATTCTAACATGAGTCCTACTGTGAATTATCTTGTGAAGGTACCTAATCTTTTATATATGTAAATTTACAAGGATTGCAGACTACTTGACAATTATGCACCCAAATCCAACAAAATCTCGTGCCTTCACGTCAAGAGAGATAATGGAATCCACACAAAACTTTAATCAACAGATTGGGCAAGGGGCTTTGGATCAGTATTCTTTGGTAAATTTGAAAGAAGAGATATAGCAGTGAAAGTGCTCTCCGTGTTCTCTAGAGAAGGACTTCACCAATTCCAGAATGAGGTAATTCTAGAGGTTTTTAAACCATAAAATATTAGTATTTATTTTGACATTACTGTATGTGTCTATAGTAAACTTCATGTGATTGGTTTCACTGGGTAAACAGGTTGATCTTCTTTCTACAATCCATCATAAGAACTTGGTTTCTCTACTCGGATACTGTAATGAATCGAAAGAGGTTATCCTTATATACGAGTATATGTCTGAAGGGTCCTTAAGGGATCACCTTTATGGTAAATATGTTACTAAATAATATTGTTATTCTTTGATTGAGTTGGTGTATATACAAATATTAATTCCAAAAATAAGTTTAAAAAAATGTATGTTTGATCTGAAATTGTTTTCCAGGTGGTAGAGCAGAGCTTTCCCTCTAAATTGGAAAACAAGGCTCAAAATAGCTTTAGATGCAGCGCAAGGTAAGTCTTTAATCAGTTGTGCACAGTAGATCTATGTGATAGAAAGGTTGGTTCATTTGATATATCTAATTTCGATATTTCCTTTCAACAAATAATGCTTTTAACTATAATTTTCATGCGCTCCACCTGCGCTAATAATGCTTTAACTATAATTTTCATGTGATCACACCTGCGCTGTGTTGAAAGGACTGGAATACCTACATCTGGGTTGCACTCCAAAGATAATTCACAGGGATGTTAAGAGTGCCAATATCCTTTTAGATGGCAATATGAATGGGAAGCTGGCCGATTTGGGTCTCTCAAGGATCTCAGTGGATGGAGAGGCTTCTTATGCAAACACTACCGTAAAGGGAACAGTAGGATACCTCGATCAGAGTATATATTCATATTTCCTCTTCTCTCTGTGAAGTATACAATATTATTGATATTGTACATGTTCAATATTATTGATATTGTACATGTTCTGCTAGTTATTGAAAACAGGCGCAATTTCATTTTCTTTTGGGGATTTTCTGCAGTTATTTCCGGACTCAAATGTTGACTGCAAAGAGTGATATATATAGCTTTGGAGTGGTATTTTTGGAAATCATATGCGGCAGAGCACCCATAAATGCAAATCTCGATGAAGAGTAACCTCGTAATGGGTAGAATCAGGTTATCATTAATGGTTCAAATGATGAGCATAATTTATGATTTTCAATTGTCACTCACCAAAATTATATATTATGTTGACGTCATGTATAGGTGACACCGTATGTGAAGATGGACGAAGCTCTAACGACATAGAGGCAATTATAGACCAGAAGTTGGATGGAAACTACGACATGGGATCAATAGTTAAGGTTGCCAGACTTGCGCTCAGATGTGTGGAGGGTACACCATCTTGTAGGCCAAGCGTGAATGAAGTAGTGGCAGAGATAAAAGAAGCCATCACGTGTGAAAATGAGAATAATGGTAGCTCTCCTCTCATTTTGGAGGGTATTGGTATTGAACATAGAGATTTGGTAATAGCAGCAAGTCCAACGAAGGGTGAACTCGAGACCCAGGAGATGGAATGGGCTGATAACAGCTCTAACCTACCTCAAGAAGGAAGATGACTTCAGACTTCAACATATCCATCACTTGGACCCGTAAAGCAGTTCGCTCATCTCTATGAATCAGGTCCGTCAAGCGAAATATAAGAATTTGCATACTCAAACTACCAATGTTTCAGTTATTATTATTTAAATGTTGTTTTTAGAATTTTACATTATTGAATTTATTGATTATATATCAATATAGATCTATCTTAATGATGAATTTAGCAAGTGTTTAAAGAACAAATATTTTAAGGTAATTTTTTTTAGATACAATTTTTTTGGAGTGTAATTCATTTTTAACCATGGATTTAGTAAGTGGATTTAGCAAAAAGTAGCTAGAGGATCAAATCTTTTGAGGTACAATTTTTTTTTTAGAGCCTAAATTTGGAAAAATGCTTGCAACTCAACATATTTGATCTCCCTACTTAATAGATTAGTGGTTAAAATTGATCTATTGATATATTTATTTCCTTAGATATCATTTTCATGATTTAAATTGTATTTTTGAATGCATAAGTGGATTCAAGGCCTTGAAAATCCCTTTGGCCTCTTGGATTGCGTAGATGACTAGGCTAAAACTTGAAATTCCAACCAATCTTTGCTAGATTTCATACAAACTTGATAAAAAAAAAACATACCTAAAAATAAGCAAAATTTATAATACTAAGGCCATTTCAAAACTATAAACATCATATATATATAACATGAACATTGAAATATTTTATTATTTTATTATGTTGATTTATATATTTGAATTAGATCTTGAATAAATTAGGTTGTATAGATATTCAAACATTTTATAAGTATTTTAGTATTTTTAAGAAGTACATGTTACTCCATGAAGTGAAGATATAAGTTTTTTATTTTTACTTACTTCATCTCTCCCTAAATTGAAACAAATTATATCTCTCTATATATAAATATAATGTACAATTTTTGGTATTTTTAAATATTATATAAATTACTTTAAACCTAAAAAATATTTGTGAAAATCAAAAAAAATTGTAAAAAATATAGCAAAAAAAAATGGAACAATACATTTATATTTCTCTCTAACATAAAGTAAGCAAAATTAATTTACATACACTTTTACTTTATATTTATATTTATATAATATTTGAATGCCATTTAGGTATATAAAATTGGTAGTTACTTTAAGCATTTTTTGAGTGCTTTGACTTAAATGACCGTTAGTTTTAGTTGAGTTCCACTTTTATAAGGTTTGATTGAATATATAAGACTTTTGAATCGATGATATTATATGTGTCTGTATAATTATATATGTTTTTTTTACATTCATGTTTTTGTTTATACTAGTGTATATATTCTTGCATGTATATGTAATTATATTATGGAAATAAATAATTTGAATAAAAATCCTAAAATTTCTTCAACACAATGACGAAAAATCTGCCATCTTGGGGTTTTTATATTTATGAGTACTCAAGACACCTATTACCATTTTTTTAAGTGTTATTTATAGAATGTAAGAATATAGACATTTTAGTATATAAAAAAACATAAATGTTTTTGTCCCACCATCCTAGGGTTTCTATGTTATAGTACTCAAAGATACCTATTACCATTTTTTTTCAAATTATTTATTTACATAAGAATGCAAGAATATAGACATTTTAGTATATAAAAAAACATAAGTATAAAATGTATATAATTATAGATTTGTATATAT
The DNA here is from genome assembly GCA_034641835.2 of Pinus albicaulis. Classification (NCBI taxonomy): domain Eukaryota; kingdom Viridiplantae; phylum Streptophyta; class Pinopsida; order Pinales; family Pinaceae; genus Pinus; species Pinus albicaulis. Next base: position 29,458 of record JAXQQM020067834.1, on the reverse strand, counting down.
TTAATTAAAATACATTTTTTAATATTTCGGTGCCCCATATGAACTAATTGAGTTAAAAGGATTTATGCATCAAAAAATCATAATTAAATCAATTATATATCAATATAATAACATACTAGCAATTGCACCATATGTTGCAAAAGAAGCGTTGTAAGGCAATAGTATAGGAAGGATAGCCTATAAGAAATAAGAAGGCAATAGCATTGGAAAAGTAGCCTAGAAAAAATAAGATGTTGCGAGAGAACAAGTCATGTTGAAGGAATGAAAGGAAAATTTTGCTTCCATGGAAAAGCAAGTCGTGGAGGTTTCAAAGATATTGATGATAATAGTTATCAACCAAAAAATTTTGTTCTAGATTTTGAAATAGGCAATTGGGGTAGAAACACATGTAAAGTAACATAATATGTTCACATATATACAAATTTTGTTATAGATATGGAAATAGGAAAGCTGGGGTGAAAATCAAGTAAATAATTGCAAACTAATTTCTACAAATAAGTCCACCTATAAATAATTGGGTGTCAATCTCTTTCTTGAATTTCTTTTTGTGACACAAAGTCTGAACGTTCTTAGAAATGTATAATCCATTATCAAAACATGTAGAAGTATCATTTAAGGATTATATACCTTATGCTTTACAATTATCTTCCCTTAATAAACAATTAAAATGGTTAAAATAAGCTTTAGCTAACTCTAAATATATTGATCATAATATCTATAAGAATTAATAATAAAAAAATGTATTATATAACAACAAAAAATTTGACAATATCATAATGTGCATTATGTGCTAACTATGATTATATGTAACAAACAATGTGAGATTTGTCATGAGATTAGATAATAATAAAATATGTATTTAATAGCATAAAAAATATCACAATATTAGAATGTGCATTATGTGTCTAATTATAGATATATATAGTAAACAATGTGACCTTTGTAAATGAATTTCAAAATAGTAATATTTTCATTTATATATTAATAATATTCTTTCAAATAAAAAGTAACTATATGAAAAAATATGATTACATTTGAGGCTAAAAAAGCTAAATTTTTTAACTGAGAGAACAAATTACTTTTTCATAACACTTGCCATTTCATTTAGTAAATAACCTACATGCTTTAGAATTAAATGACCCTTATTTACTAGAGTTCAACTCATTTTCAATATTATGGTAACATTCAAGGAAATATAAAATGATTCAAATTTGAAATAATATATATTGCTTGATATGAAGAAGATGTTATTTGAATAATTTAATAAAATAATAATATTACTATTTATCTATTCATACTTTAAGATTAAATACCTTATGATTTACAATTATCATCTTTTCATAAACAATTAAAATAGTTGAAATAGATTTTAATTGTAAAAATTATATAATCATAATATATAAATTCATAATAAAATTATCTCTATTTAAGAACAATAAAAAAAAATATCATAAATTAGGTTGAAAATATTAGAGTTCCTGGTATGTTATATGCAAAAGGATAATTAGAGTTGAGGTTAAAAGGACAAGGCACTTTAGCTAATAAAAAAAATTATTTTTTTCATAATACTTATCATTTCATCTAATTAGTTGTAAATTCTTTGAGTTTAAATCACCATATTTTCTAGAGTTAAATTCAATTTCAATATTAAGGAAACGTTTAAGGAAGTATAGAAATTACTCAAATCCTAAATAATATACTCTACTTGCTATGAATATGGTGTTTAATATTTCAATAAAATAGTTATTATTGTAATGCATCCCTTCTTAATTTAGGGTTATCTACCTTATGATTTACAATTATCATTTTTTCATAATAAATTAAAATAGTTAAAATAAGACAACCATTTAAATTTATTGATCATATTATTTCTAATTATAATAATTCATAATAAAATTTATTTATTTAAGAAAAATAAATTAATATCATAAATTAGGTTGACATTGAGAGTGTGTGTTATATGTGACTATGAATATATGTGGTAAACAATGTGTCTAATTCATTTTTCATTTTTTATTATAAGTAACATTGTTTTCTTTATTTAGATAATATTTTGTTTTAATTAAAAAGAGACACATGGTAACTCCACTATGAGCATGCTCAAAATCACATTTTCCTAGTCTATAGAATACATCTCTAGGTGCAATTATTTTTCATTTTTTGTGACATTGTAATATCCTCGGTATACCTCGTACGAAATAATACACGAATTAATTTATTTTAATCAATTTTACCTACATATAACATTTATGATGTAACACCTACTTAGCTTATCGATTAGGATATAATCACCAACATCAAGTGAGGTAGTTAGAAAGTGGAATCCTTCTCCAGTAAAAAGGAATAATTATTAATGCAACTTGTTATTATAATGCTTTTTATTGCAACTTTGCGTGATTAATAATGTTCATTTAATCATGCTTATTAATAACACATTGAGTGATGTAAGTTTCAATGTCATGCGAAGTAACAACATCATAAGGATAAAAAAAATGAAACACATAAATGGACATTGATATGCCTTGGAAAACCTAAAGGAAAACCAGCAAACATTTTATTTTGCTAAACGTTTTGTGAGGAGTTGACCATCGCTCATTGGAAACAGAGTGAGTCCATCCATTGTCCATTGTTGAAATTTTTCCAAGGAAATACAATATTTTATTTAGGGATGATAATGTATGAGTAAATAGATTTCAACAAGATTTCATATTTCCCAAACACTTTACCCCATTTTTGAGCTTTAATATGTTCATGGAATGGTTGTTTAGAGTAGTAAGTTATTCCTTGTAAACTACTTTGCTTGATCTTCCCTCTGCTGATCAATAGTCAAGCATAAGGACCCTGTTTCCTACAATGATGTTGATTCATAATTCATCTTAGATTGTTTAAAAATGGATAATTCTAGAAACTATCAATCCATTCTGCCAGACAAGATTATTTTAGCCAATTGCTATCATCGGGAACTTTGAAATCATGATTTAATTAAAATAAGTACTATGCAAACCAAAATAATCAATATATACGTTATCACATATAATATTCCATGTTTTATACATCTTTTCATGTGAAGTGAAATTGAATTCACGGAGTAATGGAAACACATAAAATATTGAAGAAACACAAATATGAAAACGCATAAAACAAGAGAGACACAAATATCGGCTAGTTCCACCCATTTTGGAGTACATCCATGGAGAAACAACCAATCATTCCTTTTATATTATCCGGCAAATGAAGATACAACCTACAACAGATGTGTAATTTCCTCTTCGCTGCGACCAACCTTCTCTCTCTCTCTCTCTCTCTCTCTCTCTCTCTCTCTCTCTCGCACTTAGAATAATAATACACATACGCACGTTGTGAGTGTTGGACCCACCAACATTCGGGGATATATAATATGAAGTCTCAATTAGATCTCATTGTTTGGAGTAGGAGCCCCATTCGAAATATGACACAGTTGTCGAAATAGTTGTTTTAGTGGTATGACTTGGCTATGATAACATATGAATAGTCTTTATGACACAGAATTGAAACAAGCTGTATAAATATATGAAGATTCAAGTGCAATGCATGAGGGGTTATGCCACAACATGGGGGAATTAAGTGAGCCCCTTAGAAACTGTAATAGTACACAACTGAAAGGAACACATGAGCTTAAAAATAATCATAAGTTATCTGAAAAATAGTTCACAAGATAACCATGATTGACATACATAATAACACACATTCAAAAATATTCATACTAATGCAAAAAAAATAGTTCATAAGTGTTATCGTAAATGAAACAACATATATTGCAAACATAACAAGAATAGTCTACTATATTCATACTATGCATGAAAACATGTAAGATCTAAAGATTTTTATTAAAGTGAAAGTCCCAAACATACATATAAAATTGGAAAAAACCTTTGGTCCCAAATGGAACATGAAGCCAACACCTAGTCCTCTGTAATGCATTCTCCACATGTACTCACTTTCCACGAGTTTAATCCAGTGTGAGCTAGAGTCCACTATGGTAGAATGAAGCCTCTTATATGACCTTAAGGAAATGGATTCGACAACTTAAGACCTTAGTGACTTCCCTTAGGTATCATAAGATCCAAAGACAACCCCACCCAGGTGGCCAACCCTAGGATAAATTTCTTTAGCGATATAGCCTTAGCCACTCCCTTTCAAAGGCATGAAAGTGAATATAACCATCCAATCACTCCTATAGGCACATGACAATGGCTGCTTGCCTTTTCTAGTAAGTTCTATGTGGCGACCACTGAATTTTGATCCCTTTCGAGCTACGACTTAAGCCTCCATAGAAAAATCAATTAAAGCTTCTAGAAATGATGAATGAAATAGAAACGACGATTATAAACCAAAAATTGAGCAGATACTTGACACGAACTCTCAGCTAGGAATGACATTAAATCAAACCTGTAGTAAACATGTAACGTATAGGTCATGAATTCATATATGAACATAAGGATATGGAAACTTATACGAGGTTTATCAAAGAAGTACCAATGCCTTCTCACAATAGTTATCATATTACTCATTGGTCTTGCATTAATTATTCATTTAGTTACAGAGTAAAAACATGAAGAGAGGCATTAATATCTATCATAAACCATGCTTATAACCAGATAAATAGAAATTGTATAATAGCCATTAAAGCCACATAGTAACAGATACATTTATATTAAAAAATCAAGACAAAATTAGCTCTTATTAATCATAAGCAAAAACATACTGGTCGGACTTCCGCATACCATCTCACCATAGATTGAAATTTGAACCAAATCTTTCTTCAAGCCAATCACCTCCATGCCATATTCCAAGCATGAATGTGGGATATCATGGGATAAAATAATACATAAAAAACAAAGGTAAGAGTTTAAAACCTCCACCCTCACCATATCGTGATCTTACCTAAGCGATGTCGAGATCACAAAACCAAACCAACATTGGAATTGTAGAATTGCTTCACCATTCCTTGAGGGAATTTTCTTGTCTCCACCCACTTGTTGAGGGCTTCCCGAGAGAAAACCATCTCGACCCCCCAACCCTTGGGATTTCTACTGAGATCAACTCACCTGGATCCAAAACCTTCTCTGCATTCCAAAGTGAAACCAAGAATGAATCCCATCACACTACATGACTATCACGGAAATTAGGGAAAGGATAAAACCACTATCAAAACCTAGGAAAAACCATACGACCGATAGCAAAGACAAATACCAACATGCACGTACCATGCATGTCAAAATCGGCTAGAAAATAGTACATGCAACATGTTATACTTAGTATTCTGCTTGAAGCTTCTTAATCCAATTTTTCCTTTCTTGATCTTTGCTTCCTTGTCATTCATTTGATTTCCTTGTGCTTCCTTGTCCTTCATTTGCTTGCATGCTTTCCTTCTCCTCTTTGTGCTCTTCTCCTCTACGAAACCAATTCCAAAATTGAATTGATAAAAGGCTACCGATTGATGCTCTAATGTCTTCTATTCTTGATGCCTCTAATTTCTTCATTTTCTTAATTTTCTTTAAATTTCATCCACACATGAAACTTGTTACCTTTTCACCTCCCTTTTCTCTAATTTCCTTTATTTTCATAAAAATAAATGCCAAAGTACATTTTTTCATTTTCAAATCCTTTTCGAGTTTCCTTTTCCAATTTCCCTTAGCCATAAACATAAAGTGATGCCCACTAGGATATTTTTCCCAACATTGAACATGGAAGAAGTGTCCCATGACCTTGGTATTTATTTTCCTTTATTAACTTTATTACATGAAATTTTAACCCGGGGTTGTTATGGGCCCCTAACCTTTAGGGAAATGATGTCATCGGTGTTACATGACACTTGCAACTAGAAAAAATGTCGAAAAACATAAACATACAACCTTTGGAGCTTTATAACAACTCACTCCAATATTTACATTAAAAAACCTACTAAAATATCAAAATGATCATGAAAAACTTGACAACCATACCACTTATTGGAGCTTTATAACACAACTCATGGCGGTATTTACAACAAAACCATACATAAAAATGTACATATACCAAAAGCTGTTACCTCCACCAAAAAAAAAGAAGGATACATAGTCTACATATGATCCACCATCTCCCATGTATCTTCATCGGGCCCAAAAGTTCTTCAGTGCACTTTAACGTGCTTGATTTCCGATTCTAGAGCATGAGTTGTTTTCTTGCAATATGCAAGGAGTTCGGCGAATTCTCATGCAAAAAGATTTCCTGAGAACAAACAAATAACATTATCAACATCATTTACATATATTTTAAGAAATGAAACATGGAAAAAATCATGGACTTTCCTTGTTGGAGGCGGTGCAATTCGATAGTTCATTTTTCAATCCTCTGAAGGATGTCGAAGCCAACAATATTGTGGTACCAACTCGGCATGATGCGATCCTCTAGGAGCTCTTCTTGGGCTTGATGCGCGGAAATACACATGATGCTTGACACCGAAACTCATTAAATTCCCTCTACTAGTTCTCATAACTCTTCTTATCTTTTGTTGCCTTTAAATTCTTCTTTATGGCATTTCTTGTTCGTGTCATTTAGCATGTCTAGTCCAATAGTGCCTTGTTCTGGATGACTCCACTTCAGTGGGAGTGTTACAAATCCTCCCATAGAGTGCCTCAAATAGACTCATCTTAATGAATCCCGATAACAATTGTTGTAAGAAACATTGACCAATGGAAGGTACTCCTCCCATATCCTCTCTGATGCATGACATTCATCATCATCATATCCTCCAAAATCCTATTCACGCTCTTTGTCTATCCATATTTCTATGGATGATAAGTTATGTTGAAGGCCAAATATGTCCCCAAACTTTTGCAAAAAACTCTTTCCAAAACTTGGAAGTGAAGTTAGCATCCCTACTCTGTATTATTCAAAACTATCACGATCTCAATGATATCCTTGATGAAGACTTGTTCTACCTCACTATTTGAATAAGTATTTTTCACTAGAATGGAGTGAGCTACCTTACTCAACCTATCGACCACAATAATTATAGAATAATGCTACCTCTTTGTCCTCGGAAGGCATGTAATGAAGTCCATGGAAATGACCTCCCATTTCCATTCTGTAATCAGAATGGGATGAAGCAATCCACCCAGATTCCTACACTGTGGTTTCACCTGATGACAGTCCAAACACAGCCAAAAAATTTTCCACTTCCTTCTTCATATTTGGCTAATAATAGAACTTATTTACTTTTTCCAGCATCTTATGATATCCTGGGTTACCTGAATATGGATTTACATGAAACTCCCTCAAGTTAAGCTTCTTGAGTTCACTGTCATCCGACACATAGATCTAGTCCCTTAATCTCATCAAGCCATCTGTTCTAAAATATATTCCACATCATGATCACTTGTACCCTACTATAACCTTTGCATAAGATCCATGTACCTGTCATCCTGTTGTCCTGCCTATAAGATCTGATCCAGTAAATTTGTCCCATATGAGCTCACTGTTACAAAATGGTTCAACTACACTTTCCTACTGAGAGCATCTATGACCCTGTTTTCCTTACCCTTAATCTATATGATCTTGAAGTCAAAATCACTAAGGGTATCCAACCATCTAGCTTGCTTGGAATTCAAATTCGATTGGTCAAACAAATATCTTAAGCCACTATGATCGCACATTAATACAATCCTCCTGCTAAGAAGATAATGTCTCCACATCTTCAATTCATGACAAATAGTTTCCAACTCAAGATCATGAGTCACATAGTTCTGCTCATGCTCATTAAATTTCCTGGACTCATAACACACTACCTGTCCCTTCAAAATAAGGGCTCCACCAAGCCATCTCTTGTAAGAATTTGTACATAGTATGAACTCTTTATCCGGATCTGCAATCTTTAACACTAGAGAATTTGTTAATAACTACTTCAGTTGTTAAAAACTGGCCACACATTCCTCTGTGCATTCAAACTTCTTACTTTTTCTCTGAAATGATGTAATAGGATAGGAAATGTGTGATAATTTCCCAATTAACCTCGTGTAATAATTTATTAATCCCATGAATTATATGACTTCATCCACATTTCTAGGAGCTACGCACTCCATGATAACTCTAATCGTTTCTAGATCTACTGCTATGCCTTCCTTGGAAAAAACATGTCCCAAGAAACGTACATCTGTCTGAAATAAATTTCACTTGCTAAGCTTTCCATAAAAATAATTCTCTCTTATAAATCTAAATATTGTTACTAAATGATCGACATGCTCTTCCTCATTATTAGAATATATCAATATATCATCAATGAAGACAATAAAAAACTTGTCCAAATAACGATGCAACACGTTATTCATAAAGCACATAACAGTAGCTGGAGCATTAGTAAAACCAAATGGAAGTACAACATGTTGAAATTGGAAGTAAGAAATATTGAAAATGGAACCCAGAAAATGGAAACAATAAATGGCACCCATGGGGCTTCTGATTTAAATTTCCCTTAATTAAATTGGAAGAGAAATTGTAATTCCATCACATGACAAGTTATATTAGTTAATTGAGTTAGGAATACTTAGTTAGCTTAGTAAATTCAAGTTGAGGGTATAAGAGGAGGCTTGTAGAGTTCTCCCATGATTTTAGGTGGTCCAATTACAATTATTTGTGAGTTGTAATTAGTTAACTATATTATTTGAGTTAAAATAAGTTTAACTAGTTCTAACTAAGAAATGAGCTACTGATAGGTCTAGTGAATTAAATATAATTTAATTCAAAATTGGTGGTCAATAAGTTAACTGATAATTTACTATAAATAGATGTTTCATGTTAGTTCTAAGGAAGGCCCGATATCATTATCAGTTATATAATTTGAAAATTGTACAGGTCATGCATGAGGTCATCGGGAAGCCTTGAAGGTATTGTGCAATAATTAATTATTAATTTCCTAATTAATAGGGGCTCAATTAGCCCAGGAATGTATAAGAAAGGTTGGCCAAGTAGAGGCAAGCAAGAGGTTAAATATTGGACCAAAATTTCTTAGATCAGTGCCATATTTGAGAAGGATCAGAGTGAGACAATCAATAGAGTGCAGAGGTTTCTTAGTGAGGGAATTAACATTGTATTGTTTCATGATCTTGAATTTATGCAATATAAAAATAGCAGATTTTTGAGCAGTTTCATTCCCTAGATACATCATGTGTTTTGTGATTGATAACTTATTTCTCTTACTTTTTATGTGATTTTGCGATCGAATTTGGTTTCCGCAAATTGTAGAAGGATTAAATATTTTGTTTTAATACATTACAAGATCATATTGAATCCATTTGCTTATATTTTCTACACAACACACTAATAATTCCAATATCTGGTCTTGAAATACGTCTTGTATATGTCCTCTTCTTTGATCCATACTTGATGGTATCTTGTTCTCAAGTAAGTCTTTGAGAACATTGTTGCTCCCTTCAAGGGATCAAACAAGTCATTAATCCTCGGCAATGGGTATCTGTACTTGATTTTCACCTTGTTCAACTTCATATAATCAATCCAGAATCTAATATTACCTTCCTTATTCTTTATAACAACACCGATGCACCCCAAGAAAATACACTTTTCCTAATGTATCCCTTATCAAACATTTCCTTCAACTCCAACTTCAAATCTACTATCTCTAGAGTGCTGATCCTGTAAGGCTACTTTGATGTTGGTGCTTCCCATAGTACCAACTCAATAGAAAAGTATACTTCCCTGTGATGAGGAAACTCTGGAATCTCTGCGAAATATACATCTTGAAACTTATATAATACAGGGTACCTCTTGAAGATTTATACATCCTCAACATCCTTACCCTTATCGCTAGAAATATGATCTGCAAACATCACACATCCCTTCTTGCAACTACGCTTAGTTTACACAGTTGTGACCATCCTCACTGATTTAGAATTATTCTTTCCCTACAAGATTCTCTTTTCCCTATTATCATTCAGGCACTCAATATCCTTGTCATAGTAACCTACTTTGGTCCTATGAATCTACAACCAATCCATACCCAAAATCATACTATATGATCCCAATAGAAGTACATTTAGATGTGCTATTGTAGGAATACCATTCAACTCAAATGCATAAGCTCTTACCCAATGATGAACTCTCCTCTTAGTACCTGTAGCTAATTGCATCAAACAAGACTCTGCATGCACTTGTTTTCTAAAGCCACACTTATCCATCGGGTTAGGATTAATATAACTATAATAATATATAGGATCAATCAAAATAGAAACAACTCGGCCACATAGCTTACCTTCCATCTCAATAATGGATGCCCGATGATCTTCCTGCTTGTTTTCCACATCTGCATAAATATAAGGAATGCAATGGCCAACATCCCCAATTTTTTGTGCCTCTTCTAGACTAGACATCTATGGCCTACCACCCTAGTATAATGTAAAATCCTTCTTGAAATGTTATTTGCCACATATTCACCATTGCAACAGTCCTCTACCATCATATCTAGTTTGGTTCTCCCCAAGCTTCAACCCATTTCCTTTCTCAACTGCATTGAAATTATTGTAAGGAACCACATTTTATTTCTCTCCTACATCAATTTGTGGTCTTCCTTGATTCAATGACCACTTCCCTTTAACTTTATCATTTCCCTTCGAATCATGCTTAGGCTCTGCTTTTCTCTTTGACTGCTCATAACAATTCTTCAATTTCTGGATGACATCCTATAATGATATAGACTCATTAAACTCATTCCAGTCTATATATGATATTGGAAATCCACTAATGAATATATGAATCTTAGCCTTCTCATCCCTGAGATAATGCACATACCTCAACAAGTATAAGAACCTGCTAGTATACTCATCATCTATCATAGAACCCATCTGTAGCTCATAAAACTCCTTAGCTCTGTCATAATAGTAATCTTCGATAAGTACTTCTTCTTGAAGAGTCTCTTGAAATCATCCCAAATCAAGTATTCTTCTTGAATTCCCTTGAAATTCTTCACATCTTCCCACTAGATATATGCTTTCCCTTTAAGGCTAAAGGTGTATATCTTGGCTTTCATGTTCTCTGAGTAGATACGAAATCTGAATATTTTTTCCATCCCAAGCAACTATACCTCTGCATCTTATGAATTCTTCATATCTCCATCAAATGTAGGAGGCTTCATTTTCTTGAACTGCTCAGGAAAATACTCCCTCCTCCTATAAGGATGACGACGATGATAACTATGATGAATTATCCTAGATGTGGAACTAGGATTATTCCCATACATACTAGTCCTCCTGTTAGGTGTATCCAATGATCCACCCCATCTAACTGTGCCCCCTCTATCCAACCTATATCAGGACCAAGATTTGCTACAATAGGCTCCATTATTTTTTCTTGCTACTCTTGATTGATCCTCAATTTCCCCTATTTCTATAACTCTAACAAGCTATGAAGAATCAATGCATTGACTTCTACCTGCTTCTCTTGTGCCTTTGCAAGTATTTATTGAGCGTCAACCAACCTATCATTGTCTTATTTGCAACTCTTAATATTTTACCTCAAACTCCTCAATGTATCTGCTATACCAGGATAATATTGTTCTCCTTGTTGCCCAAGTAATTTGTAGGGAGAGTCATGGGAAGGGTAGTCTACGATTTGCTCGTCATATTTGATTCTCTTCTTCTTTTAGGTGTACCATGTAAGAAAAATCAAATAGATACCAAAATAGATCCATGCCTCACTGATGTTCATGGGAGGCTTATCTCATCTAAAAGATCAATAGACATTAGGTTGTACATGTATAATTATAAGCATATCCATATAACAACATATCAAATTCATGCATGACCATACCAAATGTATACCATGACCCCATGCATGAAAACCATAATCTTGAAACATCAACTTTACCCAAAGAGAGAGAAACCCACTATGATACTACCCTGTAACGGACTCCTCCTAGATTTACCTACTTTCACCAGTTTACTCGCGGTAAACATGAGCTGAGGGTCACTATGATAAGACCCAACCTCCTATATGACCCTAAGGAAATGGAGACAACAACTTAAGACCTTACTGAATTCTCTCTGTTGTTACAAGACCTCTAAGAGCAACCCAACCCCTCAAGGTGTCCAAACCATGAGATAACTTTCTTATTCACTAAACTAAATCCTCAAATGCTCCCTTTAAAAGGCATGCAAGTGACCATAGCCCTCCAGTCGCTCCCATAGGCCTGCCTCCCAGCGAATGTGGAATTTTTCAGTCATTTTTGTGCCAATGACATCGAATTTTGAGCCACTTTTTCAGGGATAGGAATCAACCATTTTCCCAAAAATAAGTGAAACTTGCATAAAATATGAAAGACATAGAAACAGGGCTTATAAACCAAAAATTGAACCAAGACTTGACCTGACCTCTCCCAACTAGGACTATTATTTTGTCAAAAAATTTGTAAACATGCAACCTATAGGTCATGAATGTTATAGCATCATTCAGGGCTCTTGTAGTTCTAATGCTTTGTTCTATGGCCTTTGGAAACCCTTCCCCTTCAGAATTGATCACTTTCTTAAAAAACAATGTTTTGAATTCCATAACTGACTGTGCCCCTCAGAAAATGCGCACACATGCGGGTACCTCCATATAGAACCCATGTATATAATTTAAAATATGGTAAAATATATAATATCCTATATTTTGGGTGGGGTTTATGGGTTTCAACGAAAGCCCACCTAAAAAGGTCTGTGGCCTAACTAAATCAAGTGATTTTGGGTGATATATATACACCTCATGGGAAGGCCTAAAAAGAGGAAGAGAGAAGATATCGATAATATAGTCTATTGGTTCCCGTTCAAGTCTGAGTTTCCTTGTGCCTCCTACACTCCCATTCATAGGAAACCCTTTTTTCCTCATAATGATGTTATTCTTACATTATATGACATAAATTTGTATATGATTGAGATATGATTGTCGATGCTTGGGTTGGACAGATCCGGAGGAAGGTTTCGCTTAGAGCCATGGTCAAATTAGGTTGTATTCTTCCATATTCTTTTGTTGATACCAATAAAGAAGCTTTGTATTTTTCCTGAATGTTATGGTATTATGGTATAATTCATGTTATAATATTAATATTTATGATTCATAATTTATATATTTAGGTTTAATGATCTAAAATTCATGTTATGTGTTGGCCTGTGACCGCACATAACATGGATAAGTGGTCCCTATAAGGAAATCACAGGGCAGAGGCGTGAATGTTTAATGGGAAGGGAAAGCTATTCAAGCACGGGCCAGAGGGACACCCCGTATTCAAAATAAAAGTTCAAGATTCGGACCAATGGACACGTTCAGAACATTGCATAGGTCAGGGTTGAGTCAGGCTTATTCGCAAGCTTAGGAGAGACTGGTGCTATAGAATACCATTTAATGCTAAGATGTCTTGAAGTTAAAATTAAATAAGATTATCATTCTTCCAAGATCGAGTACAATGAAGGCTCGTATTCATTGTGCCCAGATCCAACAGCAACCCGAGAGCACAAATTGCACGAGATTTATACAAAGGAGTGCCCTTGCAAGCAATCTCATTAAATCCGCTCATCTGCAAATTGACATTAACTGCAGGAGCACTCTCTTAAAATTCCAAAAAACTATTTAAGTGTCCTCACAAGTGGTTTTAGGATTCAATAAAGGAAATTACGGGGTGACAGCTGGAGCCCACGCCCTTTACTTTCAAATAAGAGAAAGTAGAGAAATGGCGTATTTTCCTTAAGATAACTTAAGGGGTTTGGAGGAGGCACAAAGGGGAAAATAGACGGTCAGGATCAAAGAGTAGAATGGAAGCAGAGAGATGGATGACGAAGATCATAGCACATGAACGCAAGTCATATGGACAGACAATATTAGATCGCGAGATCTAAGTTAGAGATAAGTGGTGAAGAATGCATATTGCAGATAAATGTGCATGAGAGTTAATGTATCGGAGATTCTGGAGAAGAGCCACGTCTCGGCCATAGGTTCCATCGCATATCACACTTCTCAAATCTTATCATTTACCCTCCGTTGCTCACACATAAATCCTGCGATTTGCGATATGTGGGTGGTCCCACCTCTGTCTGCCACGTCACTCCCGCCCATCGCATATCGCTCACCACAACGTTTTAACATTTACCTCCCCGCACTTTGCACTTCGTAGAACATAACATTTAACCCCTGTTGTTCCCAGCTAAACCTTGCAACATGAGATTTGCGGGCGACCCCACCTTCACCACCACATTGCCCTTTTCTCCCCATCGCATATTGCACTTCGCGAGGCTTAACTCTTACCTTCCACTCCCCTTTTCGTAAAACTTGCGATTTTTGATGTGCTGGCGGCCCCACCTCCATCTGCCACGTCACCTTCCCCATCAACGCACTTCGCACATCGTGCTTTTTAACATTTACCTCCCTTAGTTTACATATAAACTTTGTGACATGCGATTTGTGGGCGTGGTCCCATCTCCATCTATGCCACGTAACCTTCCCTGCCCCTGCACTTCGCACTTCACAAAACATAACGTTTAATTTTTGCTGCGCACACATAAATCTTGTGATTTGCGATGTGCAGGTGGTCCCACCTCCATCTGCCACGTCACTTTCGTCCTTCGCATATTTTATCAGTCACCTCCTGCTGTTTATAACAAAGGCTCTCGATCTGTGATTTGCGATATGGATTTGGGACCCCACCTCCATGCCACGTCATCAAGTCCCTTTTGTAGCCTATGTTCTACTCTTTTCAGTGTTAATAAGCCCCGCTAACTCCACTTTCGCTTCTGCCATCCATGCCCCCCCCTCCGAAATCCATTTCTCGGTTTGTAATTCAAAACACAGCATGGGATTTTGGGTGGAGAATGCAAGTGAAATTTATTCAATTTCCTTAGGAAACCTCCACTAAAGGGCCAAGCACGCACAATACGACTGGTCATTTCACAGCTACTGAGTGGAAATCATGAGAATGAGGGAGTGGAGGAATTCAAAAGAAGGTGAAATTAAGTAATGGAAGACGAACTACCCACCTGTTCATGACCACTCCTCGTCACACCACTTTGAGGCTCCTAGATTTGGCCTCCTTTGGTAAACTTTGTCTTTTCTTTTTACTGTTAGATAGTGATGTTTTTCTGGTGAAATCCCGATTTCACCCAAGTCTGTTTTGAGTTTCTGTTTATCGGAGTGGTTTCTTGATGCACGCTTCACTAGTGAGTTAGGGTATTTGTATTTCATATGTGTGGATCGATCAAGAGATTTTTATTTGATTGTAAACACTGAAGGAGAACTCTATATGTAGGGAGTTCTAAGATGAAAAAAAGGTTCTGGAATTTTGAATAATTTTGCTGTAGTTTTGTATGATTGTGCTCCCTATGCTCTGAGATACATATTTGGGAGAGTTTTTTAAAATTAATATGATACAACGTTGTTATTTGGATTCCAAATGGAGCAATGAGTAGTTTGTATCTATTTTCTTCTATTATCAGTAATCTCCATTTTATGTATAATCATCTTTCATGCTTTACTGCTTTGATGGTTTGTGTAATGTAGCTGCCAGTGGTCTGCGATTTTATTCATGAATTTGTGACTGTATAATGCTCATGTATTAATCCTATTTCAATCCCTTAATTCGCGCTCCACGAACCTCTGTTGTTGTCCATATCTCATTTATATCTATTTCCTCTGAGTTCACGGGGGACAAATTCTTAATCCTCTTAAGCCTGTCACTTGTGGGTTCCTTCTTTGTTCTTTCTCAATGCATCTGCATATTTTTAAAGCTTTTGCTCATTTTTTTATACTTGGCCCATATAAAAGCCATCAAACTTCACAGCCTCATGAGCCCTCCCAGAGTATAGGGAATTCACATGAATTAGGCTCAAATGCTATTCTCCATTCTTGAACCACCAAAACTAGTATTCTCTTGACCCATATTCTATCAGAGGCATTTATACAATTGTCCACATTTAACCTTTGATTTTAAGATGTCCTAGGAACTGGTATTTTGCAACTCAAGGTTGTCTCTAGGAGATACAACATCTTTTTGGCGTCGTTTCCAAGGAGATGAATGAAGAAATATTTTCCCTAGGATATGAAATTATCTTCACCCTTCAATTAGGTGAGCACGAAGGGTTGAGAGTTGCATATTCCTCACCTTGGCGACTCCACTATAAAATAGTCCTAATGAGAAGTAATCTCGGCTTTCATTAGGCCTCACACCAGATTCAGATCCACCATCTACCTTCACCTCTAAATCAAATGGTTGTGCTAAGTTTCCTTTTGAAAAACTATGCCCTCTTGGCCCTCCCTTATCCTCTAAATGATATGCCAGAAGATTATTTAAATTTCGTGCCTCGGTTCACCAGGGAAGATAGTAATTCTGTGGAGAGACATATTGAAAAATTATGTGTCTTTGCTGAGAATGTGAATGTGGAGCACCTACATGTGGTGTTGAGGTTTTTTGTCCAATCCTTGGATGGAGAGGCTCGAAAGTGGTTCAAATCTCTTACTGATAACACAGTCACCACTTGGGAAGAAATGGAGAATTTCTTCACACTAAATGGGGAGAAAAGAGGGACCATGGATATGTCCTCACAAAGTTCAATGCTCTTAAAAAGAGACACAATGAGGATGTAACATAATTCATAAAGAGGTTAAATAATCTCTATAATAATCTCCCTACTGAAATAAAACCTCCCCAAGCAATTTCTAAGGTGGTTTTCGCAAGAGCTTTCAAACCAGAGTTTGGGTTCACCCTAAGAGAAAGAAAATCCACATCTCTGGATCAAATCCAGACTAATGCGTTGGAGGTAGAAGCAAAATTTTCTTATACTGGTAAGTTCAAGGGGAAGACAAAACATGAACCTAGAAGAAAGAAGGGAGAGGAGGATTCTACCTCAAATTAGGAGAGGGAATTACAAGAGCATAGAATCGAAGAGATGAATAAGCTAATCAAGAACCTCTCAAATAAGCTAGTTAAGCTTGAGTCATATACCAAGAATTCCCCTCCTTGTTCCAACCAAATTATTCCTAACCGGGGGTTTAATCCTCAATATCGGAGGCCTCCTTTCATTAGGGGAATTTTGAGGTCTAAAATGGGCCTCCTAAGGAAAATGTACAATCAAAATTCACTTTATGAGTACCAATCACATTTTAGGGGATGACATCATCCTTAATGGTTGAGGTGGCATTACTTGAGTTAAAGGTACTTACTTTTCACATTCTCAATGGTGGATAAAAAATCATGGTTAACCATGGTAGTGCTCTAAGTACTTTTAAAGTCAAAGTAAAGTACTCATAATAGATGTCATTTCACACTTTTTGAATAAAAAAATATTATTGTTATTTCATATTTCTTGAAAGAAACAATGCATATCCCTATACATTTATTATATTATATTATTTTTATATAGTATATTAATTACATGTTATTATACAATTTAAATAATGTAAATTTTAATTAATAACATACAATATAATTAAGAATTTATAAATTTTTATTTTTATTTTATTTTAATTTATTAAGTACAAAGGAAAAATTCCTTTAGTTGTTCAATGATAAGGAATTTTTCTTGAAAAACTCATTCTTATTTATAGTCAGATCTATACAATTTTTTTATTAATTTTATTTTGGTACAGCTTTTGAATTTAATTTAACTATGGTTACATGGATTTTAGTGCAAAAAGTGAATTGGAAATTCATAAATATTATTTTAGTGGTTTAGCTATTATTTTATTATTTCCTTAAGAGGCCCATTTTAGACCTCAAAGTTCCCCTAATGGCAGCTATTGCAACAAGCCGAGGAAGTCACAGATAGCCAAGAAGATCAATTCCTCGCTTACTCTGATGATGAGGAGGGCGAACCCATCCTGAAAGGGGAACAAGAAGAAGAGGAAGTCCCTCCAGAGGATCAAGAGATTGACAATTACTGCAGACAGTTCATGGATTTCATGTAGGCTCAACTCTATAAGAAGTATGATCTAAGGTCCTCCAGAAAGAGAACCCAAGGGCAAGAACAAAATGAAGAGTCAATATCAAGAGAACAAACCCCTCCTGGTCCCACTAGTAAAGGGAAGAAGATGTTAGAAGAGTCAGCCCCTCATAAGGCCACTACATCCACTTCCACAAAGCAAGGAGCTTATCCTCCCAAGGATAAGAATCCCACATCTATACACTTGAAACCACCCGACCCTCTTAAAGAGAAGTTCGAAGAAGCCATTACAGAAAAAGGGCCCACACCCTTCAATCTCCGAGAAGAACAACCCATGGTGGTTTTTGGACTGAATGTAGATAATCAAATTCTAGCCTATGCTGAAGAAGAGGGAGGTGAGCTTACCTTCCATGAAGAAGGAGAAGAGCTGGAGTATTTCCGAGAGGACAATACTAAAAATCAATAGCTCTCTGGTGATCCAGAAATAGAGGCAGCAGAGCTTAATTGTCTAGATCCACAAGAGCACCTTCAGCTAGTAATTATCTATTCAGATATTGAACACCAATCAAGTGTGCCCAATGAAAGCCAAGAAAGCTTGCCAAAATAAAACCAATCATGTTTTCGGAATGAAGACCACTCAAATATTCTTGCCAAGTATGAAGAACATCGTAAAAGTTCTTCATCATTAAGTTCTTCTTGGGATGATAAGGAGGAGTCACAACAGATTGTTACAAACCATGTTCCTTCACCGGAAATTAATGAGAGTTTGCAGCTCCCTTGTAAGATTTTGTGTGACAAAGAGAAAGACAAGGAACAGTCAGATCACTTGACTTCCATGGATAGTAAGGAAAAAAAAATCGTTCCCTTGCTTTTCGAAGAGAATAAGTTTCAACACACTAGCAAAGCAGCAGTTTGGAATGAGGTTTTATTTCCGATTACAAATATTTTAGAAGTGATTATGTTGCATGATTACCATAATCCTTTGGTCAGTGTATTGCAGTTATCAGTTGTTGGAACGGGGTCTCCTAACAAGCTACGAAACTAGCCCATTTTGGTTATTTTTGTTATATTTAGTATAGCGCAGGGGTTTTGGGGTGGGTCAAAGCCCCGAAAGCATTGTAATGGGGTTAAAGGGTAAATTAGGGGTCCAAAAACCATGGGTTGCGGACCATAGGAATGTTAAAGCTAGATTATTATAAATAGAGAGGCATTTCATATTGTAAGAGGTAGGATTTGATGAGCTATTGATGCGATCTGTTGTATAAGTGATCTGTTTGGGGTTTTTGGGGAGCATTCTCCTACTGGCTGTGTGCGCGGAGATCCTAGTCCAGCTGTGTGCAGACCCTGCTGCTGTGTGCCTAGGTTGGGAAGGGAATTGTAAGGAAAGATTGATGAACGAATGAATATGTTGGATTATTAGATCTGAGTCTGTGCGTACTATTTAATGAATTGTTCGCAATTACTATGTTATGCATTTTCTGTCTTTGTGCTGCGAAGATCTGCCTATTGAAGGTTAGATCTATTCCGCTCTGGTTATATCGTGCTGCGAAAGTCTATGTATTGAATTGGATCTAGATCTGATCTGTTCTGGTTATGTAATGATTGTGTTGATGTTATGAAAAGCATATAGTTGTAGATCTAGTGCACGTGGATGCAAGTGGGTCCATATCTAACCCTGCGTAGAGACAAGGTTATCTGAATGTAACGCAGCCCTGCTTGCCTTACCCTTCCTTTCTCAGGGTGCGGAAACTTGGTTCCAGCACCCACCCATACTACTTCGGGTGAGACTGTGGCCTCCGCAATTAGGTCACTGCCAAAAGGGCCAGTAATATAGGGGTTTGTTGGCAAAATTTTCACACTGAACCTCGGTTAGGACCCCTTAAGCCAACAAATGGTTCCGTTGCCAGGACTGGGAGAGATCTGAGAAACGGGATTGGGTAATGGCAGCAGAGATCGAGCGTAGGGCTAAGTAAGCCAAGGTACGGCGCAGAACACTATCGTAAGGTCGCCCTGATGATAGTCCGTCAAAACCTACAAAAAATCCATCATTCGCCCCGACGCTAGGGCCTCAGGAAGGTAAACCGAAAGAGCCCATGGAAACACACTTAAAATTACCTACCTTTAAAGGAGTGGTCGATGAGGACCTAGAATGATTCTGGTTCATGGTTGATTTGGTATGGACGGCGCAAGGGGTGGTAAGCGATACTATAAAAAGAGCACATTTATCCTTGGCTTTTGAGGAAAGGGCGCTGGACTGGTATATGCGGTACCTATCTCAAAACGAGAGTGCAACACTTCAAAATATTAAGGAGGCCCTAAAGCAACTGTTTCGGAAACCAAGATCCTATTCCCAACTGGTATCGGAGGTAAAATATTTCAAGCAAGGAGCATCTGAGTCAATCTGGGAGGCTAACCAGTAGTTGAAGAAAGAAATCCAGGAAGGTGAGTTCAAATTTGATGACAAACATCATACGGAATGGTCTATCGCTATGCTCCTACCTCACTTACGAATTCCCATGGGCCAGCAGACTTTTGAATCACAAGAAAAAGCCTTGGAAGCCACCATGAAACTTGAAGCTGCAACTAAGGATGACACAAGGGAAGGAGTATAGCAAATTCAGGAACAACTCAGGGCCATGCACATAGAGATACAAAACTTACGGATGGAACGAGGAAAGGGAGTAAGCACAGACCTTTGGTGCGAGGATTTCCGGGTAGCAGGATCACATGATACAACCCAGTGTTTGCGAACAAGTAGAGGTGAATTAAAGCAACAATGGTGTTGGTTCTGCCAATCTATAGGGCACGATGAGCAGAATTTCTGCACTTATGACTTATTGGTAGATCGAGGAACCCTCTATAGGGTTCAATTTGATCCTGCCTCTCCAAGATCCCCCGCAAGGTTTGGTAGGTCCCCTGCATGGGGCAGGGGGGGTGGGGAGGAAGCGTTGGACGAGGGCGTGGCAAACTGATCTGCTACAACTGTGGAGAGGTAGGGCACTTCACCTGGGATTGCTCGAATCCCACTAGGAAGACTTGCAAATACTATCGACAGTTGGACCATGAAATCAAGGATTGCCTGATTTTGCTAACAAAGATGAAGGACAAACAGTGCACTCCTACGCGGAATATACAGAGAGTCAAAACGAAGCTAAGGAGCATAACGCGTAGCACAGTCACCCAGAAAGAAAAAGAGGGGCTTGCTGTATGGAAGAGACCGACCCCCGGAAGGAAGGAATCCCTCGGAGCCCCTGTGCAGCTGCCAGAAGAAGAGGTTGAAACCTTTTTAGGGGCATGCTTGCAACTCCTGCGCAGCCCGCAGGCGGGAGAAAGTCTTCAAGTATTACTACAGGACCACGTGGCTCAAATGACTAAGGTTAAGGAAGTACACAAATTACACAACTATAAAAGGTGCACTGGGAGAGAAATGCGTTTGACGCCACAAATTGGTAACTATGGGATAGATCAGGTTGTTCTTGATCTAGGATCTGATGCGAATGTCTTACCAAAACAAACGTGGCAACGAATGGGGGAACCTAAATTAGACTGGTTCGCCATCTAGCTACGAATGGCGAATCAACAGAAGATCATACCTCTTGGACGATTTCCAAATGTTATGGTTGATATCGCAGGAGTAAAGGTCCTGGCTGACTTTGAGGTCATAGAAATTGTGGAAGATACGGACCCCTACCCTGCACTCCTGGGGATAGATTGGGCTATCAACGTAGGAGGTGTGATTAATCTAAAAAAATGTAGCATAGTGTTTAAGAAGCATGGGACACATGTAATAGTACCAGTGGATCCCGCTGAGGGCGCACGGTATAATGAACCAGCATATGAGGACGAAGTGCTCGATCACATCTACAAGATGACAGCATGAGACGAGGGCTAGGATGACCTTGCAACAGGTGGGGTATTCAACAGAGAAAAGAACAAGGAATACTTTTCTGATCCAGAGGAGGAACTGGAGATGTGGCAGACCCAGCTACACGATGCTTCAACCCTATGATGCCCTCGAGTTGCAAGGACTCTCTACAGCATCACTTCAGAGGTAAGGGACCTTCCCCATTTTGATGAGTTTGGTATTGTCCAGGACTTTGTAAGAACATTAGAAGCTAGGGTGCCCAGGGATCGACGGCTCTGGGCGCTTAATCTGGCGCTACGCGACACACCTGCCTGATGGTGGGATACCCACAAGAAAGCAATTTCGGACTGGGAGATGTGTCTGGATAGGATGATGCTACAATTCGTGCCCCCTGCCGATGTGTGCACAAGGATATTCCTAGGGCCCAGAGATCCCCGGGCGCATCTACGTATATGGGTGACAAAGTGAGCCGACCAAACCCTAGACGAGTGGATCCATCTGTTTCTACATTCCTTGGGCCCTATCCCCACTACTTGGTACTTAGATGCTGAATTACATTAGCGGACCCGCCATTGGGAGATACTAAAAGAGGACTTCCTCAGAACATTCGGGCTCATTGGGGGAATAGAAACGCTTGACGAAGCCCTGCAAGACCTTGATGCGTTCGTCTTTAAGAAGCCCCACCCACACACCCCGCCAACTGGTCTGACATGGGAGGCCCAGACGCAAGACATGATCAACTGCCGGAGCTTGGAGATTAATGAAGAAGAAGATAACCCACAGAATATCTTTGTTCTGGAATCTGAAGGGGAATGTACTATTATCAGAACATCGCTTTTGAACGTCGGTGTAATGCAACCTCTCTGGCTACACGAGGTTAATATTGGGACAGAAGAACACCCTAAACTGGCGAAAATCGGGGACTACTAGGATGAAGGTACTGTGGGCAAAGTCACTGAGCTACTCACAAAGTACCAGGATTTATTCCCTACAAATTTTTCTGAGCTCAAGGGAATCATGGGGAACCTTGGCATTATGCACATCACCCTAAAACCAGAGGCACGACCCATCAAGTAGCGGCCCTACCAGTTGAATCCTAAGTATAAACAAAAGGTTAAAGAAGAGTTGGACAAAATGCTGACCGCAGGTATCATTGAACCGGTTGAATAGTCAGATTGGATCAGCCCGATGGTCGTTCAGGAGAAAAAAAACAAAAGGAGATATCTGTATCTGTGTGGACCTCTGAAAACTGAATGACACTTGCGTTCACGACCCCTTCAATACTCCCTTCTTTGATGAAATCTTGGATAGCGTAGGTGGCCAAGAGGCCCATTCCTTCACAGATGGATTCTCGGGATACCATCAGATCAGAATTGCACCAAAGGATTGTAGCAAGACCACCTTTGCCACCGAATGGGGATCCTTCCAATACACGGTCATGCCCTTCGGTCTTAAGAACGCACCTTCTATCTTTTCAAGGGTTGTAGTGGCCGTGTTCAAGGAATTTATCCATAATTTTCTGGAGGTTTACTTAAATTATTGGAAGGTGTTTGGCTTAGTAGAATATCATGTTTCAAACCTGCGTTTAATGTTGGATGCATGTTGCAAGCACCAGATCTCCCTGAATGTCAAGAAGTGCGTCTTCTGCATACCGTTCGGAATCTTGCTGGGTCATATAGTCTGTCGGCAGGGTCTGATGGTTGATCATGCGAAGATCGCTGTAATTATCAACCTGGCAGCCCCTACCATAGAGAAACAGCTGCGCTCCATTCTCGGTCACACAAGCTACTATAGGAAATTTATTCAAGGATATGCCCTGATCAAAGCACCCATGGAATAGCTGCTAAAGAAAGATGTCTTTTTTTTTTGGAATGATGAATGTCAAAAGAGCTTTTAACTTCTCAAAGAAAAGATGAGTTCTGCACCCATACTGATATTCCTGGACTGGTCAAAAGAATTCCATGTACATGCTGATGTGTCAGGCATTGCCTTGGGTGCGGTCCTCACGCAGCCTGGCGAAGGGGATATTTATCATCCGATTGCCTTTTCCAGTCCAAAACTCTTAGGAGCTGAACAAAATTATTCTACCAATGAACACGAAGGACTGGCGATGGTATATGCGCTACAAAAATATTGACACTATCTGGTGGGAGGACACTTTAAGATGTTTACTTCCCATTCGAATTTGAAATACCTGGTCAACAAGCCTATGTTGGGGGGGAATATTTCCCGCTGGTTGTTAATGTTTCAAGAATATGATTTTGAGATCATCGTAAAGTCAGGAAGATTAAATGCAGGCCTGGACCATCTGTCTCGTATTGATACTGGGGAAGAACCCAATAACTTGGACGAAGGCTTACCTGATGCGCAACTGTTTACTATTAGAATGGTGGATGACCACTTCGCTGATATTATTGAGTTCCTTACTACAGGTATGGTCCCTGCTGCGTATTCGGTGCAACAAAAGAAGGAGTTGGTTACCCGAGCGACAGACTTTACCATCATCGTAGGACAGCTATACAAGCTAGGCGCAGATGAAATACTCCTAAGATATGTATTAGAACATGAACGACCCACTGTCCTCGCAGAAGCCCATGAGGGAGTTGTTGGTGGCCACTACGCAGGTAGGGCTACAACGCAAAAGATTTTGAGGGCTGGCTTGTGGTGGCCTACCCTACATCAGGATTCTTACACCTATTGTAGAGATTTTGATACCTGCCAACGAACTGGCTGCCCCTAACGACGCGATGATATGCCGCTACAGCCCCAAATGGCCCTCCAGGCTTTCGATAAATGGGCCATTAACTTTATAGGACCCATTAATCCACCAGGCAAGAAAACTAGCGCGCGGTATATTATCACTGCCACTGACTACGTCACACGATGGGCCGAGCCACAGGCTGTAAAGGATTGTACCGCTGATACTGTTGTGCACTTCATCTTTGAGAAGATTCTAACCAGGTTTGGCTGCCCAAAAATCCTAATGAGCGACAGAGGTACGCATTTTGTTAACCAAATGATTCAAGCTTTGAATGAAGAATTCTGGATCCACCATGCCAAGAGTACACCCCACCATCCTCAAGCTAATGGGGCAGTTGAAGCTTTCAAAAAAAAATTGGAGCTGGCATTAATGAAGGTTTGTAATGCCGATCGTAGTGATTGGGATATTCACATCTCCTCGGTCCTATGGGCTTACCGGAAAACCTGCAAAAACCTGACCGGTAGGATACCTTTTCGAATGGTCTATGGTAAGGAGGCCATTATGCCGATAGAATACGTTGTTCCTAGCCTACGCATTGTGGCATTCACAAATATGGCAGACTCCAATATCATAGAATAATGCCTAGCACAACTGGTAGCATTAGAAGAAGATCGGTTTATTGCTCAGTTTCAGCAGCAGGTAAAAAAAGCTAAAGATAAAACCTGGCATGATCGACACATTCGCCAGAAGACATTTATCGTAGGTGATCTTGTCTTGTTATACAACAGCCAATTTGTGAAACATCCTGGCAAATTTCGGCAGCACTGGCTTGGTCCCTACATAGTTTAGAAGGTTACGAACGACGAAGCGGTCCAGTTAGCTACCCTGCGCAGTGATCTCCTCTCTGGCTTTGTCAATGGAGGTCGACTCAAACCATACCGAGCTACGAATCAGGGGGTAACAACAATGCAGTGACTCAAGACGACTCACAATATTGTGTTGGGGGACTGTTGGAACGGGGTCTCCTAACAAGCTACGAAACCAGCCCATTTTGGTTATTTTTGTTATATTTAGTATAGCGCAGGGGTCTTGGGGCAGGTCAAAGCCCAAAAAGCATTGTAATGGGGTTAAAGGGTAAACTATGGGTCTGAAAACCATGGGTTGTGGACCATAGGAATTTTTAGCCCCCCTATGAAATTCTTGACAAGCAAGCTGGGGGCTAGAGTATGGTGGAGCCTTCAAGGAATGCCTTTCCCCTGAAAACCCATTCCCCCTTGAAGTCTCTGAGTGCTATGCCTGATATGAATCCTATCAGCTGATCCATTTCTAAAAGACCTGCATTTCCCCTCACACTCCTGCAAGACACCACTTTTTACCTTCTCTCCCCTCTGACAAAACCCCTTTTTCCCTTTCTTATTTTCCCTATCAGTACCATAAACCCCTCCAAAACCCCCTCCAAATTCCGCCCACACCCTCTGTTTTCCAAAATTCCCCTCTACCTCCCTATCGTTGCCCTCCCCAGGCCTAAAAGTGCATTAAAAATGAGTTAAAATGATATATTTCATGAATTTAGGCCCTAGCCCCTATCCCACTAAGCGCCCCGCACCCTGTCCGTCCATGCGATCCAGCACCGTGACCAAAGCATTAACCCCGAAGGCGCTAGTCCCATGGGTTTTTTGAGCGAATTTCCATCCATCAATCTTGTTCAATTGGACGGCCACCATTTAATCCGTAGTTCCCCGTGTTTCCCGTTCATTTCCTACGCCAGGCCATCGCCGTCCATTCCACGATTGATCTAACGGTCCGGAGCCTCCCCGCCCTGTGGTCCCCGCATGCACTGTTCCAAAAACCGCATGTTTATTTCGCACCGCCTTTGGGTGGGTGGCAGTTTTCCCCCATTGCCCAGTGATTCCACTAGCCGTCCGCCACGTGTCCCCTGTACGACGACAAAACCACTTTATCCCCGCGCATTATCTTTCGACCAGAGTCACGCAGCGAAATGAATACAAGCCGTCAGATCTTGCGCGCCTCATCTGACGACCGTTGTTCGCCAGAGTTGCACGCCGCTTAACCCATGTCATGTCCCATCCGCCGCCGTTGATCTCCGTCGCGATCAACGCTTCAGATCTGTTCGCCTTCCGTTGACCACCCCCCCCGGGTCCGCTCGCCACGTCATCTCCATGTGGATTCATCGTACGCCAGACCGTTCCATCACATATATTGTTTCGGTTTCATGTTTTTTAAGGTTTTTTTCATTCGTTTGTTCTGTAGACCATCATCTCCACCAGAGCGGATCTCCATTGTTCGTCTGTTTTTCTCTCCGCCATGTCATCGTCTGCACGACCTTTTCTCCGCCTCCACATCATCCGCCACCCCATTCATGGTTTCCTTAACTTATTTGTGTATTTTGCATGGTTGTTAAGAACTAATGGCCGCCATGGTACGCGTCTCTGTTACAAGGACATTGAGAGTCAAAAATATCATTTGCAGAGGCGTAATTTATAAAAAACGACCCGGGAAGGTGAAGATAAGACGGTCATTTAAGGGAACAGGGTTTAGATTCGGTAGAAAATCTCCCAGTGCCATTAAAACCCGAGCTAACCTGTCAGAAGAAAAAATGGAGTGGCAGAGTGTTGCAGTACAGAGTAAAGGAGATTAAGGCACCCTAATGAAGATCTAGAGCCTTAAACCAGTAGTTTAAGAGGCAAAGCACTAGTTTGAAGACCCCAAGGATCGATCAGAAGGTCCTATGCACAGTAAAGGTAACATCAGGGTTTATTCTTTGGTAGAATGTTTTTCTTCATCAAGTACAGGGCGTCCATACAACTTTTATTATGCACCATGTCCCTGAAGGAATTCCCACCCTAACAGCAGTTCAAAATCGCCAGAGCATTTATATGATAGACCTCGTAGTAGTTTATTTATTTTTGTTTAAAGAACCTGGAGTACTACAACCAAAAGATGTCAAATTCATACCCAGAGAAGATCACTCCTACATGAAGAAGTGACAGAAATTAAATACTCAGCATTTAGACAGAATGGGTCTCAACGCTTTTTCTCTGTTCTATGTTTAATGATACATTTAGTGTTCACCTACCACCTCATTCGACCTTCTGCTCGTCATCTGCTATAAAGCACAGAAGGAAATTATTGTAAGGGTTGTTGACTGGATATCAGTGAAATGCAAGCATTTTCCTCTTGAGACAAGTTCTCTGTGTAAAATTGTGAGACAGGCTGAGATTGGATGTATTCAAACTGAATGTTCAAGCTATGGGCTATGATGTACCTGATTGGTGTTGTTTTTAATATAAAAAGCATATTTCTTTGGATGTTGATCTAAGCAGTTGGTGATGTTTTCTTACCTTCGTGTTTAATTCCATTTCATTTCATTTCTACTGGCTCGCATTAGAATTTTGGCATAATATTTACCCTTGATAGGTACCTTATGTTGCTGCTCTCCCAGCCCTATATGTTTTCTGCTTGTATGTGTATATGAATATTGATTTCCATTGATTTAACCAGTGTAGTGGATGTTATTGCCTGCTCTCTGATGTATGAATTAATGGAATCTGTGTTTATATGTTCTTGTTAGGATTTAGTTGAATGCGTTGAGAACACTGGAGGTCTGGGACCTTATCTCTGCCTCTCTCGGGTCCTTCCATCCCAACTAAGCCTTTCTAAGATCCCTTGTCCTACCTCTGATTGTGTCCAAGCAGGCCTGGAGTTAAATGACCTCTGGCCTGATCTATAGACAGAGTTGGATGGTCCTCCTCCTTCCATTTTCAGTCCTTAATGTCCCATTCCAATACCATCTTTAAGATCCAAATGCTCTAGATGACTAGCCCAACTGAAAGCTTGCACATTAAACACAAATAAATCATTTCTTGACTCCACTACCCAATGGCTCTGATGTTCTTTGAAATATCTACCTCTGCCTAGTTTTCCTTCTTGCTCATCCTTGTCTTATATTGGATTCTTCTTTCCTGATTCCCAACAACCAAACACAAACAATCAAAAAAACCACCCTAAGCCTATAACTAGCCTAAAATCATAACTTAGAGCCTCAAAGACAAACACCCTTTGACTCATATAGAGAGATCCCTCTATGGACCTAGGAGGGCTAGATCCTAAGGTCTGAACGTGGTTCTATGTTGTCTCATCTTTTGGTTTTGTCAACCTGGCCAAAACATGGGAACCCCAATAGGAATGTTAAAGCTAGATTATTATAAATAGAGAGGCATTTCAGATTGTAAGAGGTAGTATTTGATGAGATATTGATGTGATCTGTTGTATAAGAGATTTGTTTGGGGTTTTTGGGGAATGGACTCCTGCTGGCTGTGTGCGCGGAGATCCTAGTCTAGCTGTGTGCGGACCCTGCTACTGTGTGCGCAGGTTGGGAAGGGAATTGTAAGGAAAGATTGATGAATGAATGAATATGATGGATTATTAGATCTGAATCTATGAGTACTATTGAATGAATTGCTGGTAATTACTGCGTTATGCATTTTCTACCTTTTTGCTGCGAAGATCTACCTATTGAAGGATTAGATCTGTTCCGCTTTGGTTATATCATGCTGCGAAAGTCTGTGTATTGAATTGGATCTAGATCTGATCTGTTCTGGTTATGTAATGATTCTGTTGATGTTATGAAAAGAATATAATTGTATATCTAGTGCACGTGGATGCAAGTGGGTCCATATCTAACCCTGCACAGAGACAAGGTTATCTGAACGGAACGCGGCCCTGCTTGCCTTACCCTTCCTTTCTCAGGGTGCGGAAACCTGGTTCCAACACCCACCCATACTACTTCGGGTGAGACTGTGGCCTGCGCAAGCAGGTCACTGCTGAAAGGGCCAGTAGTATAGGGCTTTGTTGGAAAACCTTGCACATCGAACCTGGGTCAGGACCCCTTAAGCCAACATCAGTAAAGGCAGAAGATGAGGTATGTATCAGGATGTATAT
>JAXQQM020062989.1:0-23161 GCA_034641835.2 Pinus albicaulis | reverse complement strand
TCAGTAATCACAGAAATGTTTGAACTTTCTTCAAAGGTTTGATCAGACTGAATGGAGTTATGCAATTCTCTGTCAAGATAATGTGAAACAAATCTGTATTGCAAATCTTCAAAGAACAATGGATCTGGAACTAATCTAGATAATTCAGTTTCAGAAAAATTCACAAACAAAGATGTTTCAAATCGTGCATCAAAAGGAATGTCATCAATATATATAATTTTCACAGGACAAGATGCAGATCTACAAAGTGGTCTAGAACTTCCTGTACTCTCCTGACTTCCTCTTTCAGAACTTTCTTGACTTCCTTGTCTTCTAAGAATCCTAGGAATCAGATTTGGATTTTCAAATATTGGTGGTGGATTGGGGTCAGGGTTTGACCTAGTATGTCGAATCTTTTCTGAAGCCAGTTTTCCTAGACTATGTGTTTTTTGATTTTTGATTTTAATTGTAAGAATAAATACAACTTCTACAAATTCTTCAAGAAATAATGATGTATGATTAAAATTTTCTCAAAGATCTGCTAAACTAGAGAATCTGATTGAATATATTTTGAAATTAAGGTTCAGTATATAAGCTAAATCAGAGATAGACTGAAGCAGCATTTATTTACTTTTGCAATTGCAGAGCAAAAGCAATTTCAAAGGCTACCTGGCTGATCTTCAGACTCTGTCTATAGCTCATAAATCAAACAATAGTATCAATAAATGATTCAGGTCCCCAGTGGAGTCGCCACTATGTTATCACTCAGGTTTTCCTAGAAGTTGTGTAAGAGGAAAGTATACCCGAGGTAACCACAAACCAACCTTCAGATGCAGAATCTAGCCAATCTGCATCCAGAGAGGGCTCTCTCTTTATGATTTATCTTTGTTCTTAGAAGGTTTTAGGCTAGTTATAGATCCAAGAGTTTGTTTTGAAAAAGGGTGGAATCCACAAACTAAGGGCAAGGTTGAAAGTTTTCAGTCCATTGGGCTATGGAGTCAAAGGATGGCTTTACTGGATTTCTATTCTACGCACAAGATGGCTTTACAGGGCAAGATAGCTAGACAGAGAACAATCCTTAAAATTTAAAGTGGATGGGATGATCTTGAAGGGATGAAAGGCAACTAAGAATCTTTCACCATGTTCAAAAGAAAGAAATGAGATGACTACAAACAAAGAGCAACGAAGAATTCTTTATTATAGTAATCAACAATGTTTAAATTAGCAAAGCAAGAGCATTTAAGAATTCATGCTTATAACCAATTTAGAGGAAAACATTAAGAACAATCACATTTGAAATCAGAGTACAATTAAGTAAGTTCTGATTCAATCCTTTATGTAAATTATTCAGAAATGGACATAATGATATTATGAACTGATATAAAATTTAAGACAAAGAGTAGAAAGACTTATTGAACTGTAGTCCAACACATGAATCCTGCAACAAGTCCAGTGCTTTCAAATCGTCATCCAGCAAGCCACAAGTAAATTTCTCCAAAAGCTTTTATTCCGAAAACCTCAATGTTACAGCAGAGTAATAGAATCCACCCCAAATGCTTCCAAGAGTGGAGTATTTATACAAATTCTAAACTAAAATATCTTGAAACAAATATCAAAATTGGTTCACAAATCTCTCCAACTATTTTACATAAATAGAACTTAATTAAATGACACTCAAACTAATGCATCTATTTGGCACTATTTTGTATGGATAGGTGATGACAAAGAGGGGAATTCGAATTTGATCCAACTCTTAGTTGATGATGAGGCATCCAAGTCACTAACTGCTTCCTTTCTTTGTGCAATCTGCTCCAACAATTCTGCAAACTTGGGGTCCAATGATATCTTCGTATTTCTCAATCCGTAATAGATATGTAAAAAGTTAAAGAGGTTATTGTGGATAAATATGTTGGTGAGATAAACCTCTTTCACTTTCCTAAAATTCCTCTCCAGCTGTGCATAATATTCTCTGTAAAAAATATGTGTAAAACAGAGTTTTACAGAGTCTGAAAAATGGCCTGTAAAGATGTGCATGTATCTCTCAGCCTGAAATTACTGTGGAAAAACTGAGATAGGTTTTTGTAGATGGGTCTCTTAGGAACAAACACCTCCTTCAGTTTTGTAAAATGTATTTCTAATTGGCCACAATATTCTCTGCAAAATGATGACTTGACTGTAATTTTCTGCAAAAAGTGCTTTCCAACTTTGTTTAATATTTCCAAAACCATAATAGCTGTTAGAAAAGTGAGAGAGGTTTTTGTAGATGGCCCTCTTAATAACATAAACCTCCTTCATTTTTGTAAAATTCATCTTGGATTGATCACAATAGTTTCTGCAAAACTATGACTAAAATATGCAATTTCTGCAAAAATGTTTCTTCTTGTTATGTTTTTTCATCTTTTTACTTTCTTGCTCTTTTGACTGTTTTACTTTCACTTTAGAAAAACCTCACTATTGGTGAAAGTATTCTCATCTCTTTTTACCATTTTACTGCCTTCTGTATTTACTTTTACTGTTTACCTTTGACTGCTCTGTAACTTCATTTTAACTGTCACTGACTTTTACCTGATACACTTTAACCACTGATTCTCTTTCGCTGTTATGCTTTCTAACCTCTGTTTGAATAGATTTGATAACAATATTGGAGTAAACAAATCTTATGACTAGTATTAAGACTGTTTATCCAAGGATGTGATCTTCTGATTACCTCTTCAGGGGACAACCGAGTAGATTTTTCAAGCAATTCCCCAATGGACAAGGGAGTGAGGTTTTGACCAGGTTCAAAATGGAGCATCACATTGATAGCTTGGGGAGTAATGGGGAAAAGAACACTCTGTTCGGGGGATATTACAGCTCTTTGAGTCAGATCATAGTTAGAATGGCAATAGTGGATAATTTCTGGGAAAGAAATGACTGAGGGGATGAGATATCTCGGGAGATTGGATTCCCACAACCCAATGACATATTGCCCCTTTGAATAATCGTCTCTGCAGCGACAATAACGCAGAAGGGGACTTTCATCAAAATGCAAATCTTTAATCTGAAAATCTTTATCTACTAAAGGCAAATATTCTAACTCTCTGTGGGGGGCATTCAATGGAGTCACATTCAGGGCTGCCGGGGCTTCCATTTTGGTTCTTGTGGATTCAAAACGAAAGTTTCTGGGTTTTCTTCACAGGCCGGGTGCAATTTCAATTTAAATGAAGGAAATTAACACAATTGCAGTTTCAAGGGAACAATTCACAGTTTTAAAACCTCAGGGAATGATCTCAGTGATAAGATTTAATCACTAATCCAGTGGAAAACGAGGAAAACAAACTTTCTTTTGGAGTTTCTGAGCGCTATAAGATAAATACCTGTTCTTGGAGGAAAACTGGCTTTTAACAGGTATCAGGCGGTAGCAGGATGATGCTTGAACACAGGTCTGGCGGAATTCTGGAGCGAAATCGAATTGAACAGTGGATTTCAGTGGAAATTTGAAATTCGTAGCGGAAAGCACAGTCGCGTTCAAATGACATAAAAACACGCGAATTTGTTTTATTTCGAAAGTAAAAAAAGGGGTTTTTAGTTTTTCGAGGAGTGACGTCACTTTGGTACGGGCTGACGTGGGGCAGGGGGGCCGGGCGGTAAGCGGTTAGTCCCCGCACCGCTTATTGGCAAAGGTGGTATTGATCGCGGGGGGAGCGATTCCATTGGATCGTTGCCACGTGGACGGAGGACTGGTCAAATACCACCAATCCCCCGCGCGTTAAAACTCTGACAAAGGATGGGTAGCGGGATTGACGTGGAGCGTCGATCTGCGGAGGGACGATCCAACGGTGGAAAGGGACGTGGGGTAAGCGAAGGTTTAAGGTGCGGGCCCATCGGGTTTTTGAAACAGTTAATGTTTAATTTAATCACCCCGGGAGGCTTTTAATTGGTGAATGGAAGGTTATTAATTAGTTCAGATAACTAATTAATCCCATAATATAATGGAAAGAGGGGTCGCGGCGGGATTTTAATTTGTGTTTGAAACGTCGGGTGGAATGCCAGGTGGATGGGCCACGGTGGCATAGGATATTTTCCAAAGTTTTGGTTTTAGAAAATAAAACTTCGGGTTTTATTTATATTTTTGTGTTAAACATATAAACCATATGTTTAAAGTTTTTCATATATATGTTTTTTATTTTATTATATGATAAAATAACCGATGTAGTTAACTTATCATAGGGGCGGGACTATAATATAACGATATTTTTTAACCAAAGGGCTTGTAGAAGCGGGTTTTAATGAATATTTGGGAGGTAAATACTTTGGTTAAAACATTATAATAGATGGATTTTTCGGATATTTATATAAAAGGAGTTATATACTTAGGATAGGGCATTTCACTAGGGATTTAGTAAAATAGAGTTAAACATTAATATGAGAAAGGGACAAGGGAACTCAAAATACTTTGCACATCTAAGAAAGTGACAATTTCTGAAGTAAATTGCAATATCTCATCTTCAACACTTAAACTTAGAATAGTAAGTTATTTTGAGGGATTTTTATGGAATTTTGCATAATTTTCCTAAGCAAAATGAGATTTTAATTAGGAAAAGGTTAAAGATGAATGATTATAATGATGAATTATCTCAAGCACTTAGGTCTTTTTGATCATTAGGCCGAGGGTCCGGTCCCTCCAAAAGTCAAGGAAATGCCTTGAGCCCCTTTGATCTCCAAAAACCTTAGTACTTTGGGGGAAATTAGTAAAGCTTTTGAGGGGAAAGTGATGAGGGAAGTTAATGAGTTTAACCTTGCTTTCTGTCATTTTTCCAGTATATT
Organism: Pinus albicaulis; assembly: GCA_034641835.2. Lineage (NCBI taxonomy): Eukaryota > Viridiplantae > Streptophyta > Pinopsida > Pinales > Pinaceae > Pinus > Pinus albicaulis. Next base: position 18,376 of record JAXQQM020062989.1, on the reverse strand, counting down.
TCCTGCTTTAGTACTTGTGATGAAAGTAAAGGATCAAAAACATATAGCAGCCTCATTCATCAGATAACACTTTGCAGCACCATCTACCTACCCTATCTACTTAACACTACCATTTTCTCTTCTTTATTAGGGTGCATTTAGACTTGCAAACCCTTTTCAATCTTCTTTTCTTTTACAAGGAAAATCTATCTAATTCTACACTTATTGCATCCAAGGGCTCAGATTAAACTGTTGAGCACCTTTTATTAACTCTACCTATCTACTTATCTACCAAGATTAAACTGTTTGGTCAGATATTTATTCTCTATTCTACAACATGAAATTGAAAAATGAACTAGCCAAGCTTAAACAGTTTGACTATTCATGAATTGTGGCATAAAATACAAGTTGCACACAATTTGTTTATTACATCAGAGTAAAAATTAGTGGCATTTAGACTTGCACACTTTCCTTGGCCTTTCTTTTTTATGGGGTTCATTTCTTTTACTTTTTGGCCATTTTTATTCTTTTTACCCTTTGATTTTTCTTTTAGGGTATACCCTCTTTACATTTTTTAAATTATTTGATTTTTGGTTTTTCAAGAATATGGAACACCTTTGCTCAAGAAAAAGGTTTGAACATATTCCATAGTTCAATCAAGACAATCATGAAAAATGACACCTATTGGTATAGGAGTCTAACAAAATACGACTTGGTGCGCCACAAAAACAAAACATCTACCGCATTCTGTATTTCTTTCTTTTGTTATGCATCAAGCGGCACCACCTAAATATTTAGCGCACCAAAGGCGGTGCACCTGGAAAATTTTCAGCACACCGCCTCCGCCATTGTCTATAAGTCAACGATGCGTGATATCAGACCGCACCACGACCATGGACCGTCGAGGGAGGGTAAGGGCCACCAAACCATACGCCCCAGCATGGGTGAAGCCTGCCGTTGCATCGACTTCCCTTCGACATCATTACATAGTCAATGGTGTGGTATTTTACCAAGCTGTACCGTTGATCGTGTCGAAATTCTGGAATGCAATGCGTTGACAAAAATACCCGCCCCGAGACAGATATTTCAATTGACGCACCGCATTGCCGCTATTCCACAACGTCAATGGTGCGGTCGGGTAACCGACTGCACCACACCTTTTTTAAATTTTAAAATACCGTGGTGCGCCTTTTGGTACCACCCTAGAATTGGTGCGGATACCGGTATCACTAGTTGCAGTGCGACCTGTAAATTTACAGGCAGCACCGTGAACCGGTACAAGCAGAACGGCTCGAGTGCACCACGCGATGAGTTTATTTTTTATTTTTTTTTAAATGGTTAATTTTAAGGTAATTTACAATTCTAATCCACTAAAGGCTTAATTATGGAAAAACAAGAAAAAAACCTGCACATTTGGCCATCGAGGAGGCATATTGGTTGTAGAATTTGCAAAAGTAAATTTCCCACCATTTTGCAAAATTCAAAATGGAGATTGGTGGGCAATGCACAACAATAGTGGGTGCAATGGGTGTAATGGGAGCATCGATGTCAAGGCGGCTCAGACAAGGATAATTTGCACTGGTACTTGAGAGCTCTGGAGCACTGAGAAAAGTGAAAATGCGGTTTTTTGGCCGTAATTTTTTTATTTAACCCTGTTCCGATACGTGGGGTTTTATAGGCCCACCGATGCGGTTTCTTGAGACCGCACTAGGCGGTTTCAGTTTTTGCGTAGGGTATTGGGATGCACCAGTGCAGAATATTTGTAAATCACTGGTGCGTTACAGTAATAAGACGCACCAAGCGGGTTTGTATGGAGCACACAGTGTCCGGTGTGCCAATGTTTTGTGTGCACCAGTGATTTCTCTTGTTGAACGCACCAGTGCAGTTTTGGATGATAAGCGCACCGAACGAAAAACATTCGCAAAACCTCCACCTGCCAACCTCCTCTAGTAATCTCCACTAGAAAGGGATGTCTGGGGAATTTTTATAAGGGGTTCCTAAAAAAAATCCGCTAGAGGGTATTTTCCTTGTAGTGACTCCAAAAGTTAACACTTACCACTATTAGAAATCTTTAAAAGAAGATGAATTAAACTTTATGAAGTCACTTGAAAAAGTGACCAGATCTCATTTAAAAGATCAAAGCACACTTTGAAAAATTCTTATGGAGAAGTTACAACATCAACAAAATGTTCACCGCAAAGATTAATTCTTGAATTTGGCATCGACTAAGCTTTCCACCATACGCTTTGAACCCAGTAGCTTGAAAAATATTGATCTAGTGTTTCAGGCAGATCACACATTAGTCTTGCACATCTGATGTCTTTCGCTCTTACATTCCTTGTTCTTCTTCTTCATTAACGAACAAGTCAAATCTGCATCTATCATGGTAGGAATAGATTACAAGAAATTTCATTGATGAGTACATAAGAGGAAACATTATGAAAACTCTGTCAAATGTTGAAGATACTCCACATGGAGAAATAGTTGCGGAGACGACAAACAACGTCCAAGTCAATCTCGAAACAAGTGCAATGACATATGATCTATAGACGTGTTGCAATTCGGTGAAGTCCTTGTGTCAAAGTCGATGCCATGCCAAATTCTAGTTAAATTATGGAACGACTTATTCAGAAGCGAGGATTTCGACTTTTCGATTGTGCCAGGCCATGATCAAGCAGGAGTGGTGATCGAAGTCAGGGATGACGTTTCCAAGTCCAAGAATGGAGATGAGATCTACTGTGAAACATGTGTTCGATATAACCAAATTTGAGAGGGCGCAGAACACGCTTCCATCTGCACAATTATTCAAAGAAAGGTATTAGCTTTACTAAGATCGAATAATTTCTGACAATTTTTTATTTGTGGGGACCTCCAACACCAAATAAATTGGTCACCGGCCTTTGATTGAGACCTCTTCATGTTGTGCAACTGGGAATTCTTACACTAGGAAAGTGCATCATACTTTTCTTCGGGTTTATAACAGAAACTGGATTTAAATGAAAAGATCTTAACCAACATTCTAGTGAGGAAGGAGAAATCAGGGCAAAAGAGAGGGCTCACAGAAATGTTTTCAATAATGTAGTTATTCGAATTCGTAATGCCCTTGCATATGCGCTTTCAACAACCACAATTTTAACAAATAACACAAATTTGATAAATAAAAAATTAATTTTGAGACTCAAAATATGAAATAAAAAATATTAATCATTTTTATTTTCCTTAATATAATTAAGAAATTTCCATACCATTTAACCACTGAACAATTTGATGGAGTTTTCCAAAATCCTGCAGAGCTAGAATCTCCTCTTCATATCATCTGCATCATTGAAGATATGATACCACAATAATAGCAGAAGTGTCCTAAAAAACACAAATATTATTAATAAGTAAAAGACAATTACATAAAATCTGCAAGAGTTTACACATAATCACTCAACACCCTTGCAAGTGGAGAAACAAGCTTTAAATAAGCTAATGTCCTAACCTAAATTTGTTATGGATCACTTATTTCATTTTCTATAAAATTATATATTACAGAGCAATGCAACACATAAAATATGTGGAAAACACAAGCACGCAAAACACATAAAGCCAGAGAGACACAGATATATGTGGTTCACCCAGTTTGGGATACGTCCACCCCGAACAACCAGTCCTTCCTTTCTATTATCCAACAAAATGAATAGACACAACCTACATCAGATCTGCTGTAATATCCTCTGTTCTCTCTCATAGTCTCCCTATCAGTTTCTCTCTCTGAGAATACTCATACAATACACAGCCACAATACAATGCCCTCATACAAGCGAGGGGTTGCCTTCTAGGGCAAAAAACCTTAAACTAAACATAACTTCTATTGTTAGATCATCCGCCTAATGAATGGCCCAAATTGACTAGAAATTACTATACTTTTACAAGGAAATTTTACACCTGTTTTTAGTTTCAAGGGCAGCGTGGACCCCCTAGCTGGGGGGTTAGGCCCCTCGAACCCCACGGGGGAGGGGGGGTGGGGGAAAAGTCCCCCCCCCACTGTAGGGGTGTACAGTTTTCCTAGGGTATACATTCAGCTAAAACAAGGATCTCTGAATTAGGATGAAGATCAGTCTCCACACCCAACAATCTCCCACTTGGAGATTGATTGTAGCAACTCCACTGCTGCTTCATTTGCTGGACAATGACTCCTCTTTGGACCTGGTTATCTCTCATCTTTATCGTCATCCTTAAAGAACAATTGAAACTGAGCATATTCTCAGTTTCTCCCTGGTTACAACTTTTGTTAGCATATCTGCAGGATTCTAGCTAGTGTGTATCTTTTCCAACTTCAACTGTCCATCTTCCAATACTGACCGTATGAAATGGTACTTGAGCTGTATGTGTTTAATCCTGGAATGAAATGTCGAGTTCTTTGCAAGATGAATGGCACTTTGGCTATCACTATATAACATGCCCACATCATGATTCTTACCCAATTCATCCATAAACCTTTGTAACCAAATAATTTCTTTACTAGCCTCTGTAGCTAGCAACATACTATGTTTCTATTGTTGAAAGTGCAACAACACTTTGGATTTTTGAAACCCAACTAACAGATGTTCCACCTATAGTAAATACATATCCTGTAGTGCTCCTCCTGTTATCTCTATCGCCTGCCATATCTGCATCAACATATCCCTCTAGAGCAATGTTTGAATGACCAAAGCATAATGGTTGATTTGTGGTACCTCTCAAATATCTGAGAATCCATTTCACTGCCATCCAATGTTCTTTTCCTGGATTGTTCATGTACCTACTTACAACTCCCACTGCATGTGCAATATTAGGTCTTGTGCAGACCATCGCATACATTAAGCGTCCAACTGCTGATGCATATGGAACTTTAGACATATAGTCCATTTATTCTTGGGTCTTGGGGCACATCTCCTTACTAAGTTTGAAGTGGCTAGTAAAAGGTGTACTAACTGGTTTTGCATTCTGCATATTAAATATTTTCAACACCTTTTGTATGTACTCATTCTGAGACAATGTTAATTTGCGATTTTTCCTGTCTCTACTTATTCTCATACCAAGGATTTGTTTTGCAGCTCCCAAATCCTTCATTGCAAATGAATTTGCCAATTTTATTTTGAGCACATTTATTTCCTGCATGTTAGACCCTGCAACAAGCATGTCATCTACATACAATAACAATATAATATAGCTGCCATCATTTTTCTTTTTTCAGATAAACACAATGATCAGAGTGACATCTAGTATAACCTTGTTCAGACATAAACTTGTCAAATTTTAGATACCACTGCCTTGGAGCCTATTTTAAGCCATACAAGCTCTTCTTTAACTTGCACACCAATTTTTATTTCCCTTTGACCTCATATCCTTTTGGTTGCTGCATGTATATCTCTTCCTCCAAATCTCCATGGAGAAATGCTGTCTTTACATCTAACTGTTCAAGATGTAAATCTTCCGCTACTACAAGACTTAAAATAGTTCTGATTGAAGTCATCTTAACAACAGGAGAAAATATTTCATCAAAATCAATACCTTTCTTTTGTGCAAACCCCTTCACCACAAGTCTAGCTTTGTACCTCTCTTTTCCTCCATCTTCTTCCTTCAGCCTGTAAACCCATTTATTCTGCAATGCAGTTTTACCTGCAGGCAACCTGACTAAGTCCCAAGTCTGGTTATGCATTAAGGAGTCCATCTCTTCTTCCATGGCTAGCTCCCACTTCTTCCTGCTTTCAACCTGCATTGCTTCTTCATAACATTCAGGTTCACCAGAATCAGTTAACAATAAATAATATAATGAAGGAGAGTATCGTTCAGGGGGTCTACTTATCCTGGTAGATCTTCTAACACCACTTTCAGGTGTTTGAGGTGCCTGTTGCCATTGTGGTGGTTGCTGCTGTTGTGGTTGTTGATTATTATTATTTTCAGGCACCTTTACTTTTTCAGTTATCTCATCAAGAACCGTGTATTCCTTGCTTTCTTTTTCCTGTTTCTTTTCCTGCAACTGATTCTTATACAAGACATTTTCATTGAATATTACATCTCTGCTCCTAATGATTTTGTGATTTTCATAATCATATAAGCGATAACCAAAATCATTAACACCATATCCAGTAAAGGTACATTTCTTTGATTTTGCCTCAAGCTTTGTTCTATTTTCTTTATTAATATGGAAAAAGGCCTCACAACCAAAAGGCTTTAAAAAAGAGTAGTTTACCTTTTTACCTGACCATGCTTCCTTTGGAATACCACCATCCAAGGAACTTGAAGGCCCTCTGTTTATTAGATAAACATTAGTATCTACAACATCTGCCCAAAATTTTAAAGGCAGTCCCGCATGAAATCTCATGCACCTTGCACGCTCCATGATTGTTCTGTTCATCCTTTCTGACACACCATTTTCTTGTGGTGTTCTTGGAACTATCTTCTCTCTGTGAATTCCATGCTCTGAACAGTACCTATCAAACTCTTTGCTGCAATATTCACCTCCATTGTTTGATCTGAGACACTTCAACTTCTTTCCTGTCTCAATCTCAACCAAAGCTTTCCATTTCTTGAAAGTATCAAATACATCAGATTTATTCTAAATACAATAAATCCAAGTCTTTCTAGTTGCATCATCAATAAAAGTAACATAATAACGAGAGCCACCAAGAGATGATACCTGAGCAGGTCCCCATACATCTGTATGCACAAGCTCTAATTTTTTGCTCTTCTTTTCTTTCCCAACTCTGAGAAATCTGACTCTCTTCTGTTTTCCATAAATGCAATTCTCACAGAAATCCAAATCAACATTCTTCAAACCTGGCAACAAATTTCTTGAGTGGAGAATCTTCATTCCCTTCTCACTCATGTGTCCGAGCCTATGATGCCATAATGCCGCATCTGCTCCTTTGGAAGTTAAAGCATTAACAGAGTTAGAAATACCATTGCATAAATACAATGTACCAACCTTTTCGCCTTTTGCTATTACTAGGGCTCCTTTGGTGACCTTCCAAGTTTTATCTGTGAAAGTTGTCACACAACCTTCACCGCCTAACTGCCCTGTTGAAATCATATTTTTCTTCAGATCTGGAACATGCCTTACCTCCTTTAGTAGCCATTGGTTTCCATTCTGTTGTTTTACAAGAACTTTACCCATTCCAAAAATTTTACAGGGTTTATCATCACCCAAAAAAACTTGTCCAAAATCTCCTTGAACATAGTCATGAAAATATTTCTTATCAGGTGTGGCATGGAATGAGGCCCCTAAATCTACAACCGAAGAATCAACAACATTTTCAAAAGAAAGAATCAAAGAATTTTGTAACACATCACTTGTCACATTTGCTTCATGATTGTTTTATTGCTGCGCGTCTCCTTCCTTTCCCTTCCGAGATCTACAGTCTTTCTTCAGGTGTCCTTTCTTTCTGCATTTCTAGCACACTATCCCCAATCTAGATTTGGATCTTCCTTTCCTTGATTTACTGAAATATCTTGAGCTCTTTCCTCTTTCCATTTTTCTTCCCCTAGACTCTGCACTCAAATAATTACTCGATGTCTCACCAGAGATTTTCTGTTGCATTTCCTCGCTAAGGATAACACCGAACTAGATCTAGAGACAGAGTTTCTAATGGCCATAACTAAACCATTCCAAATTTCTGGCAATGAGCACATAAATAAAAGAGCCTTAACTTCATCATCAAAGTTTACCCCTATAGAACTTAACTGACTGGTAACTGTATTAAAATAATTTAAATGGTATGCAACAAATCCACCTTCCGACATATTCATATTAAATAAAAGTTTCATGAGAAATACCTTGTTTGAGGTCGAGGGTTTTTCATATAATTTTTCCAACGCCTTAATCAAACCCTTTGTTGTTGTTTCCTTCGAAATATTGAAGGCTACCGATGCCACAAGGCACAACCGTATTGTTTCGAGTGCCTTTCTATTGAGAATCTCCCATTCTGCGTCTGTCATAGCTGTCGACTTCTTTGTTTTTCCACTCAATGGTAGGTATAGATCTTTCTGATACAGATAATCTTCCATCTCCAGCTTCCACAGCTGGAAGTTTTGGCCATTAAATTTCTCGACCCTAAACTTACCATCTTCTGCCATTGCTCCCACTCAAACCAGGAACCCTTCTTTCCTGCGAGTTTATCAGCCAAATATACCTTCGGCTCTGATACCAGTTGTTAGAAAATTATATATTATGGAGCAATGCAACACATAAAATATGCGGAAAATAAAAGCACACAAAACACATAAAACTAGAGAGACATAGATATACGTGGTTCACCCAGTTTGGGCTACGTCCACCCCGAACAGCCAGTCCTTCCTTTCTATTATCCAGCAAAAATGAAGAGACAAAACCTACAGCAGATCCACTGTAATATCCTCCTGCCTTTCCTCGCGCCTCCCCATCGCTTTCTCACTTCGAGAATACTTATACAATACACAACCGCAATACAATGCCCTCATACAAGCGAGGGGTTGCCTTCAGGGAAAAAAAAACCCAAACTAAACATAACTTCTATTGTCGATCATCCGCTAATCCACCCACCCAGATTGACTAGAAATTACTATACTTTTACAAGGAAATTTTACATATGTTTTTAGCTGTTAGGGTGCTACCCCAACCCCCGCCGAGGACCACCGGCCCTGGACCCGTTGGGGACAAGTCCCCCCCGCCGTGTGGGTGTACGCTTTCCTAGGGTATACATCCGACTAAAACAAGGATCTCAATCAGGATGAAAACCAAAGCCCACACTCCAACATCATTTACATGTGTCCATTTATTTAATGCATTTAATGCCCTCATAACAACACTCCTAACTATTTTCCTAATTTAGTTACTAAGAAACTACACCTTTCTAGATGTCATATCTTTTACAACAATTAGCTAATCTAAATGTCTCTAATATCTAATTAAGTATTCTAGATAATTGAATAGTATATTCTAAATAATTAAACTAAATTTTATGTATTTTTGGATCATCTAACATTCCCCCATTTGATCTAAAGGCACATTATAATAGATACCAAGTTCATCCTTAAACTTAGTAAATTTGATCTTGCCAAGTGGTTTTGTGAAAATATCTGATATCTGATCTTTTGAAGGACAATATATCGGCTTGGTGATATCATTTGCAATGAGTGTTCTAATGTGATGATACTTTGTATCCATATGCTTTGTTTTGGAGTGAAAAACTGGATTTTTGGCAAGCTTTATGGCTGACTGGTTGTCGATGAATAAAGATGTGGCTTATGCTTGAGTAATTCCCAAGTCCTGCAAAAATCTGCGCAACCAAACAATTTCACATGGTGCTTCCCATGCAGATATATATTCTTCTTCTGCTGAAGAAGTGGTCATTGTAGCTTGTTTTTTGCAACTGCAATTGGCCCCATGTTCATCAAATAACCTAAGGTTGATGCCTGATCATCAATACTTCCAGCAAAATTTGCATATGAATATCCACCAAGTACAAAGTTCTTAGTCTTTTGTAAAGAAGACCAAAATATTTCGTCCATTAGATATATCTAAGGACCCTTTTTGCTACATTCAAGTGGTTGTCCCTTAGTTCATGCATAAAGCGCGAAAGAATACTGACTACATAAGATGAATCTGGACGAGTGGTTTTTAGAGAGGTCAAACTTCCAATCAATTGTCTATAAGTATTATTGTTCACCATCCCCCGCCCCCCTTCAAATTTTGAAAGTTCAAAGTTTTGTTTCATGGGGCTATGAACGGGCTTGCAATTTTGCATTCCAAATATTTGAGGAAGTTCAGATGCATACTTGCTTTGACAAATGAAAATATGGTTCAGATGTTGGAATACTTCAACTTCAAGATAATAGTGAAGTAATCCCAAATCAGTTATCTTAAAACCAACCTGCAACTCCTTCTTTACCTGCATAATATGATCATTATTGTTCCTAGTAATGATCAAGTCATCCACATACAAACAAGAATCACCAAATTTTTGCCCTGTTTCCGTACATATAAAGTATCATCAGATTCACTTCACTTAAAGCCAACTTTGTGAAGGTACTCTCCATTTTGGCATACCAAGCTCATGGAGCTTGTTTCAATCTGTATAAATCCTTGACCAGTTTACATACTTTGTTCTCTTGCCCTTCAATATCAAAACCTGTAGGTTGCGTAATAAATACTTCTTCCTACAAGTCTCCATTAAGGAAGGCACTTTTGACTTCCATGTGATGAACTTTCCCTTTTTGGGATGCTAATGTAAGTGTTAATATGATGGTGTTCCATTTTGTTGTAGTTGCAAATGTTTCATAATATTTAACACCTTCCTACTGTGCAAAACCCTTAGCAACAAGCCTTGATTTGTACTTGCCAATGTCTCCATTTGGTTTATACTTAATTTTGTAAACCCATTTTTATCCGATGGGTTTCACATTTTGAGGAAAATAAACAAGTTTCCAAGTGTTGTTTTCCATCACTACCTCGTATTCTTCAACCATTTCCTTTTTCCATTTTATATTTTTTACTGCCCCTTTGTATGTGGAGGGCTCAGTAAAATCATTTGTTATTAAGGAAAAAATTTCTTCATTTTTGTGTGAACTCTGTGTTCCTATTTTGTTTTGTTCATCTTGCCTGACATCTTTCAAAAGTTGAATGACCCATTTTGGCAGCTGATGTTCACTTATTTGTGGATATGAATAATCACCATCATTGTAAAGTGGATTGATATAAACAAATGTTCTTCGATCAACTGAAGGTTCATGGGGTGGAGAGTCACTACTAGATGAACTGTTGTTGTTAGGAGATTCATATGAACTGCCAGAAGATCCAGATGGTGCAGATGAAGTAGATGAGTTGGATGGACCATTTTCTGATGAAGAAAATTCAATTTCATATCAATGTTGTGTACTTGGTTGCATTTTTCTTTTCTTTTTATCTCCTTTAGTTTCCAATTTCTGGAGAAGACATTATATCTTTATGGCACTCTTGCTTTCTGTTTCATAAAATATCACATCCCTGCTGACAATAAAATTTTCATTGGATAGAAGACGATATCCCTTATTTTCATTGGAATACCCAATTATTGTACACTTCAAACATCATGAATCAAGCTTAGTTTGTTTTTCTTTTGGAACTAAGGCATAACACAGTGAACCAAAAACTCTAAGATGTTTGACTTGAGGTTTGAAACCAAACCATACTTCATATGGTGTAATTCCATTCAAAGAAGCAATAGGAGACTTGTTCCTTAAATAGATTGTTGTATGTATTGCTTTTGCCCAATATAAAGGACTTAATTTTTTTTACATTTAGCATGGATCTTTCCATCCTTAATAAAGTGTGTTTCATTCTGTCTGCTACTTCATTTTTTTGTGGAGTGTAAACATTTGTAAGTTGTCTTTTGATACCATTGTACCTGCAATAAGTTTAGAATTCATTGGAACAGAATTCTCCTCCACTGTCTATCCTAAGAGTGCCAATATTCTCTTTGACTTCATTCTCAACAAGTTGGTGAAAAGTTTTAATTATTTTGAATGCTTATGACTTTTGCTTTAAAAAATAAACCCAATTCATTCTACCAAAATCATCAATGAAGAGTGAAAAGTATCTTCAACCTCGTAGAGAAGTTTGTAGAGGTCCACAAATGTCACTTTGAACCAATTGCAAACGCCCTTTTTCACGCCATGAATTTGTTGGAAAAGTCTCTCGACTTTGTTTCCCGTAAATGCAAGCTTCACTTTTTTAATTTTATTTCTTAAAATTTATAAGTCCTCTAACCATTCCCTGCTTTTGAAGTTGAGAGATACTTTCAAAGTTTAAATGTCCATATCTAACATGCCACAACCTTGTTGGTGAAGTATTTGTACTTGTTGCACTTGTAAAATAAAAATTTTATGGAATGATTGTTCCTTTCATCCTTAGAAGTTTTCCATATTCATATCTTGTCATGATTGTCTTCATATTTTGTTTGATAGAGTTGATTTTTATGAAGCCATCCTCCATAACAACTTGATGTTCTTCTCGTCAAATCGTGACTAATGACAACAAATACTTCTTGAAAGGTTGTACATACCAAACATTTGAAATTATTTTTTCTCCAATCCCAAGAAGAGAAACTTTGAATACACATTTTCCACAAGAAGTATGTCTTGTATCATCTGCAAGAAAGATTGAATTGAGATGGCATTGTTGAAAATTCCAAAAGCAGTCACGTCGAAAAGTCATATGTGTTGTTTCCCTTATATCTAAGATCCAAGCATGTTCATAATCTCTTTTAAGATATGTGGAGACTTGTAATGTTGTTGATTCTGAACTTTGATGTGTAGTAAAGACATATTTTGAGCCATCATATTCTTGATCATTAGCAAATTGTGCCATGTGTTGGTGAAACTTTGTAATTTTGTCAATGAAAGTTCGACTATCTTCAACATAATGATCAAATCTGTTACACCTTCTGCAAAAAAATTGTCTGCAATCTTTGCCTTTGCTTCGACTTTGTCCTCTGCCTCTGCTTTTATTTTGTCCTTTGCCTTGACTTTGTCATCTTCCTTGATTGTTGCTTCTGCCTTGATTGTTTCCTCTGCCTTTAATGTCGCCTCTGCTAGAGATGTTACCTCTACTAAAGTTGCTCCCTCTGCCTTGACTTCTACCACGTCCTCTATGTGCTCCCGGATTTTGATTGATGTGCCCTCTTCCTCTACCTCCAGAACTGTCAGTTGTAGATTTACTAGTTTTAGCTTCTGTGAAGAAGACATCTTCCCCAATCTGTTTTTTCTTCCCAAAATTTTTGTCATGTTGAGCTAGAATTTCTCTTAATTCATCAATTTTTAACTTATCTAGCTTTCGAGTTACTTGTAAAATTTCCAAGAAACGTAAATATGAAGAAGGCAAACTAACAATCAAAATTGTAGTCATGAAACTATCATCCACTGTTGGAAATCCAACGTTTACTATTTCCCGCTTAATGTTCTTAAGTTTGGAAATATATTCAAGTACATCTCCCCCTTATGCCAATTTCCGTTGGAGCAACTTCAATTGAAGACCAACTTTCCAAGATTCTGGTTGTGTATCAAACAAATCTTTAAATGTTCTCAAGGTAGACTATGCATCAGAAGCATTTTCGATGTGAACATACATTTCATTATTAAATGAAGATTTAATTAATGTTAATGCTTTGGCATTTTTTTATCTCTCATTTATCTGGTAAAGCGACATATGTAGGTTTTTTGGTTTAACATCACCATCACATACATTTCACCAAAGTTCATTGTAAATCAAAGTGCTTTCTATGTATGTTTTCCATCTCTTATAATTCTTTGCGCCTTCAAGTTTGTGAAATTCAGAAAATAAATTTACCAACTTAGACATTTTAAAAGTAAATGTATGCACCAAGATGGATCATGCACCAAAAATAAGATGGAAAACACACCATACGAAGCACCACACACAAAAAAACGATCTATCGGAGTTTGGTCTTGACCCCCGTATAGTTGTTAGTGGAGAAAAGTGACTAAACTTTGCACTTGGCTCTAGTCAACTTTTCTGAAATTTTACAATGAAACTTTCAAAATTTGACTTTACAATGCTCTTGCAATTTGAATTCTATGACTATAGCAAATTAACTTTTCAAGCACCCTTTAAAGTAAAAACATTACTTTGAATTACAATTTTATCACCCCAGAAATAAAACTATACCTTATTACAAAATTTTAAAAAATGCATACCTTCTCTCCACTAAAATACAAAATTTCAAAATATAATTACAGTTTATTTAAAAAAAACTCCACCTTATTACTCCATTAAGTTTATCACTACAAATATTATAAATCTTAAAAACAACTTTTTATAATCCACTTATCACCCCAAAAGTTAACACTTACCACTATTAGAAATCTTTAAAAAAATGAATTAACCTTTATGAAGTCACTTGAAAAAGTGAACGGATCTCCTTTAAAAGATCAAAGCACACTTAAAAAAAAATCATTTGGAGAAGTTACAGTAACAACAGAAATGTTCAACACAACGATTAATTCTTGAATTTGGCGTTGACTAAGCTTTCCACCATATGCTTTGAACCCAGTAACTGGAAAAAGATTGATCCAGTGTTCCATGCAGATCGGACACTGGTCTTACACATCTGATGTCTTTCGCTCTTACATTCCTTGTTCTTCTTCTTCATTAACGAACAAGTCAAATCTGTGTTTATCATGGCAGGAATAGATTAGATGTCATATATGAGGACATAAGAGGAAACATCGTGGAGACTCTATCAAACGTTAAAGATACTCCACATGGAGAAATAGCTGCAGAGACAACGGGCAACATCTAAGTCAATATCAAAACAAGTGCAACGACATGCGATCTGTAGACCTGTTGTAATTTGGTGAAGTCCTTGTGTCAAAGCTGAGGCTAGACCAGCTTCTTGTTAAAATCTGAAACGCCTTATTCAGTAGCGAGGATTCTGACTTTCTGGTTGTGTCAGGTTGTGATTAGGCAGGAGTGGTGATCGAAGTTAGCGATGGTGTTTCTAAGTTCAAGAATATGAACTGTAATAATACAGCGTTTTTTTCTTACTGAAAAAAAGGTTCAAGAATGGAGATGAGATATATTGTGCAACAGGTTCGATATAGCCAAATTTGAGATGGGGTAGAACAAGCTTCCATTAGTGCGATTCTTCAAAGAAAGGTATTAAGTCTGCTAAGATCGAAGAATTTCTGACAAATTTTCATTTGTGGGTTCCTCCAACACCAAATAAATTTGTCACTTGCCTTTGATTGAGACCTCTTCATGTTGTGCAATCGGGAATTCTTACACTAGGAAAGTGCGACTAACTTTTCTTCGGATCTTCAACAAAAACTAGATTTAAATGAAAAGATCTTAACCAACAAAGTTTGGTGAGGGTGGAGAAATGAGGGTGGAAGAGATAAATGTTTTCAATAATGCAATTAGTCGAATTCGTAAGGCCTTTGAATACGCGCTTTCAACAACTACAATTTTTATATAAAAAAAAATAAAAAAAAATTGAAATTAATAATAATAACCAAACTAGTGAACAACGAGTGAACAATTTGATGGAGTCTTTCAATAGCCTGAGTTCTCATTTTCACGTCATCTATATCTTTAAAGCTCTGATACACAAGAATAGTGGAAGTATCCTAAGACACACAAATTTTATTAATAAGGAAAATAAAATTACATAAAATCTGCAAGAGTTTAAACACAATCACTCAACACTCTTGCCAGAAAAGGCGAAACTAATGTTTTAACCTAATTTTGTTATGGATCACTTATTTCATTTACAAGTGTTCATTTATATTTAATGCCCTCATAACAACACTCATAACTATTTTTCTAATTTGGTTTCAAAGAAACACCTCTCTAGATGTAATATCTTTTACAACAATTAGCTATTCTAAAATGTCTCCAATATCTAATTAAATATTCTAGATAATTGAATATTGTATTCTAAATAATTAAACTAAAGTTTATGTATTTTTGGATCATCTAACAAAATTTGTTTTTATTTTGAAAGATATTATTTCTTTATGAGTAGTTATAGGAGGTTTGAATTATAATAATAATTTACTTCATATTGAGTATTTTTTTCATTTTCTTTATAGAGAGGTTTTGGTCATAATCACATAAGAACAAAGTATGTCGACGCGTTTCGAACCAACCAGTGTGGTTCATCTTCAAGATTGGATGAGATATCAGAGTTAAGTTTTTCACCTAAATAGATGCAGAGACTAGCTAAATAGCCATTGGAACCTAACAACTAATTTGACTACGAAGGAAAAATAATTATTCAATTGTTATTTTTAATACGTTAATATTTTGATTTTACTAACTTTTATTCATTTTATTAATAATATATATTATTTATTTATTTAAATTATTGAATTTTATTTATTGTGTTACTAGTGGATAAGTTTAAAGGTTTTTTGGGTAATTGTAATTAAAATTATATTTTTTTAAAATTAAAAATTTTGTTGAGTTTTTTTTTTTTTTAATAGCTTTTTTAACTTTATGATTCGATTAACAATTTTTTAAAGTTAAAAACACTCTAATTTTTATTGATTACATAATTTTTAAAGCAAAAAAACATAAAAATATTTAGTTTATCACAATTGCAATTATTAAAATTAAACCTAATTGACTTAGTTTGACAATATATATTTATAATAAATCATAACATATTAGTAACTATTAATATATATCTTTGTCCACGGGGTTTTAGATCGACGGTGACCAGGTGCACTGTTAAGACACTCCTTGATGTTAAGTCATCGGTTCAATTCATTACCCCGATCGGGGTGATATATTAGACATGATGAAGATGTAGTCCCGCCAAGCTTACAAAAAAAATAAACTATTAATATATAATTTAGCCCACAAGGTTAGTTTACTTGGACGAGTCCTTGTTGTTAAAACACCTTTGGTATTGAGAGGTCATGGGTCAATTCTCCCGACACTCTCGAGGTAAGGCTTTATGGTTGAGTCAAAAGGAAGTGATCCCCTCGGGTGGATCTACTTGGTACAAATATTATTACCTAATATTAAGATATAAATATTATACAACTAATAATATTATAGACAATTTTATTGGATAGCTTTTTTCTTGAATTGGGGTTTTCGAGGATAATTGTGTTTATGTTTTGTGATTTATTGATGGTTGTTTTAATGTTTCTCTTAGTAAATTATTTTTCTCTCTAGTAATTTTATCATGGTATAAGAGTCAAAGGTTTATTCATGGCTTAAATACTTGAATTTGATGGATATATCAAAGCCAATTATGTCTTTGTTATCAATGTGTTTTTTTTCCTCGTGAGTATGAGAGAGGCACATGAGTATAGAAATAAGAAAACACTAAATTCAATGGAAGAACCAAAGGAGAACAAATTCCCAAGTAATGGAAATGTAGAGAGTGTGGAGTCCATATTGGGTTCATGGTGTGGTTCATGTTGTTGTGTGACATGTTAAGGGCATGTCGTCCAAGTTGCACGAGGAGGACGCCCAAGTCATAAGCATGAAGTGTGGGAACATGGAACTAGAAGATACAATTACAGGTCATTGTGCATAGGTTCATAGGGAGAACAAGCATGAAAGATGGATTTGGAGAGGAGAGCATCGAGCAAGAGGATGGACATAACAACAATGAAAAAAATACTACTATTTTATAATGGAATTGAAAACTTTATTATAGGTAAATGGGCATATTGTTGTAAGACATGATAAGGCATGCATACTCCTGGGAAATTACTAGTAGAGTCTGGAGTTAGACCTAGGTGACAAGGGGTATGTTGAATTATACCCTAGATGTAAAATTTGAGGGGGGTCCGGCCTGGATCTGAGTGAGTTGGTTCACTTGGCCAGTTTGGCCAGATTTGGTCAAGGGAAACCCTAAGTCAATTTTTTTTAGGGGGGGTTGTCAGGTAAAACTTAACTTAGTGAAAGAGTCAAATTTACTCGATCTACAGTGGTGGTTTTGGGCACAAAACAATTTTTTTATTTTCCAATTTTTGCTACTTCAGTTATTTCCTCTTGAGCTTGAATTAGAGGATCATCTACTCAAGTTGTTAATGGACAAGAGCTAGAGAAGTCCTTTGATCTACGCCCCAAATTAGATGGAAGTGGATCCTCACCTTTTGGATTAAATTATTTCATTTCCATATCCCTGAGATGTCCTACTTCATCCTTTAATTCATTTAAAAGAGGATCAAAAACATAAGAGACCTCCTTGAATGGGGATTCATTGGCTGCTAATGATACCTCTTGGGGCTTGTCTTTTGGAGAGTCCATTTCAAGGGAATATTTCTTTTCAACAGTCTAATGTTTTGGCTTGGATCTAATCCACTAGATTTTATTTACACCTGGGTTTGCTATCGTTCCTTGGATTATTTGGGAAATGGGCTAAAAGATTGCCAATGTAAAAGCAAGATCTGCATTGAAAATATTTTTTGTCATAATCCAATTTTTGTGTCCATGAGTGATCTTTCTTGGAAAATTTTATTTATGCTAGAAACCCTTTGCTTAAACCCATTTATACACAAGTTCGTGCATAAGTACAAATACCACAATCCTCTATTTTTGGACCATTATAATGAAATTTTCCTTGAGCATTTTCCATGGCACAAAGAGAGGGTAAACCCCATAATTGCAAAGGAAAATTTGGGAGCTTGAACGGAACAGGGGTTGAAGGTAAAAGTCCAAGGCATCATGCATAAACTAGAACTTCCCCAAAAACATTCACCCAAACTAAGGATCTTATCCTACCTTTAGAGATATAAAAATCAACAATGAAAAACACATATGCAAAAGGGTGAATAAATACCTCTAATTTCATATTTAACATCCAAGATCAAGAGATCCAACCATGAAGATCAATGAGTAGAGGCTAGAAACCATTGAAATGGCACATTGGTG
>JAXQQM020079070.1:0-16142 GCA_034641835.2 Pinus albicaulis | reverse complement strand
ATCAAAGAGAGTATTGAGGGTGGATTCTATTACTTTGCTGTTACATTGAGATTTTCGGAATAAAATCAATTTGGAGAAATTTATTCGTGGCTTACTGGATGACGATTTGAAGCTCAGGACTTTTTGCAGGATTCATGTGTTGGACTGCAGTTCAATAAGTTTTTCTACCCTTTGTCTTAAGTTTTATATCAGTTTATAATATCATTATGTCCATTTCTGAATAATTTACATAAAGGATTGAATTAGAATTTACTTAATGGTACTTTGATTTCAGATGTGATTGTTCTTAATGTTATCCTCTAAATTGGTTATAAGCATGAATTCTTAAATGCTCTTGCTTTGCTAATTTAAACATTGTTGATTACTATAATAAAGAATTCTTCATTGCTCTTTGTTTGTAGTCATCTCATTTCTTTCTTTTGAACATGGTGAAATATTCTTAGCTGCCTTTCATCCCTTCAAAATCATCCCATCCACTCTAAATTTTAAGGATTGTTCTCTGTCTAGCTATCTTGCCCTGTAAAGCCATCTTGTGTGTAGAATAGAAATCCAGTAAAGCCATCCTTTGACTCCATAGCCCAATGGACTGAAAAATTTCAACCTTGCCCTTAGTTTGTGGATTCCACCATTTTTCAAAACAAACTCTTGGATCTATAACTAGCCTAAAACATTCTAAGAACAAAGATAAATCATAAAGAGAGAGCCCTCTCTGGATGCAGATTGGCTAGATTCTACATCTGAAGGTTGGTTTGTGGTTACCTCGGGTATACTTTCCTTTTCCACAACTTCAAGGAAAATCTGAGTGATAACAAACTGATGAGACAGTTTTATTTCATTAAAACTGACATAGTTCGAACTGGTAGGAAAACAAAGTTCTTTTCTGATGGTTTTGGGAGAAACAGTGAAGATTTTGTTCCCATGAGATGAGAGGAACATGCCCCGACATTCATCGTAGGCATCCCGAAGCCAACAGATGAATTCGACCACTGGGTATACTAGGGGGGTTATTTGATGATATAGACCAGACAAAATGACACTGAACCTATCTTTATTTTCCACATGTTTTCGAAACAGCTCAGGCATGATGCTGCTAATGGGAAATAGGTATTACGGGTCATAGATGTCAGCTTTCAAGTCTATGAACGGATCAGGCCCAAGGACAGCCCTGGACTCATGGACTTGGGGAGTTTCAGGCTCTGTCTTCTTGGCTGTGACTTTACCGATGACCATCATAGAATTTGAAAAACAAAAGGAAACTAGATTTAATGAAAGGGATGGAATACCTGCAAAGTAGAAAAATGCTCGAGAAAGAAACGTAGGGGTACAGACAATGACTGGGAAGACCTGGTACTGTGCACTTGCTTTCACTTATACAATTATCGTAAGCCAAGATTATTTTACGACAGTAATTTACGGAAAAAATTTATACAGGCCCGAGGTAGCTCGGGAAAAGAGGGTAGGGTAAAACGAGTGGGGCTGACGTCATAAGGATGTTGAATGTGAGACACGCAGCATAAAGGTATTGGGTGTTAGACTCTTGTTAGGTGAATACCACGTGTCGGGTTAAATGCCAACACTGGTTTCTGTACCGGCCATCCTAGGACTTACCTTACTGCTACATTATGGTAACAACTGTACATTTGGACCCAACCCACTAGGGACGCAAGGAGATTTCCGTAATAGCTCTAAAGCCCATGCCCTTTTCTCCATAAAGAACTCACCTCGTGTCCTGCTCTTTGACACGTCATCGATATTCTGGGGGGGAAGGCTCCACCTAACCCCTCTAGTCTACGACCCCCCCCCAGAATTTTGTTTGCAACCTTCGTTCATATGCGTATAGAGTATAAGCGGTCCCCACCTTATATTTGTTTCTTTGCGCCTTTGAAATCTTTGCTATTTCGGTTAGAATCTTAGCTATATTTATGCTTTATTTCAAAGTGTGCTTGTCCCTTTTTGATATATGTCTCAATTAATCGTATTTCCCCTTCACAACTTTTCAAACCTTAGCCATTTGAATGCATTCGGGTAATCTGCCTTTACAATCTTTCTCATAAAATTAAGGGTGAAAGATATAATCAACACCATGCAAATGGACGTGACATATGCCACCATCCCTATCTTTAGTCAACTTAGGAGACTTTATAGGGAATCACACATGAAATTTATGGTGAGTAGTCAAGAAAAATCAAAGAATTCCCCTCTTTATTCTGTCCACACAAACCTAGAGTCGTTCATTCTTTACAATGATGAAATATTTGGTGAACTAGAGTTGGATAGTGAGAAATCACCCAACATAATGGAAATTAAGGAGGGACAAGCTCTCAAGCAGTGTGCCAAAGCTGAAAGTTGCAACAAACAAAACAGAGAGCATGAGAAACCCACTATCCATCAGATTAGTGCAAATCAAGGGAGTCATGAAGAAAGGCTGGAACTCCATGAAAACCTTAAGGAACAAGTCCAATCCAAACATGCTACAGGACCCACAGAACTGCATTATGATAGTCAGAACACATAGGACAAAGAGGACAACAATGAAAATAATACCAAGTCTGAAACTAGCCCTCTTGTGAGTATGAGTTTTGATGGGTCTTGTAATAAAACTGGTGCAGGGGAAGGTGTATGGCTTCACAACACTGAGAACAATTATGCTGAAAGCCATGCATACAAGCTAAATTTCCAATGCACTAATAACATAGCAGAGTATGAAGCACTCCTCTTAGGACTGCATTCATTGAAGAAATTAGGAGCCAAGAGGATAGTTGTTCATGGAGATTCTGAACTTATCATTAGGGAGATAAATTGAGAATACATTGCCAAACATCCAAGACTAAGAGCCTAGAGAAATTATGCCATGGACCTTTTGCAAAACTTTGAGGAATATGAACTTGTTTTTGTCCCTAGAAGCCAAAAAATCATTCCCAATGGATTGGCTTGCGCTGCCATCTCATGTCAAAAACCCTATGACAATAAGCAATTAAATTTCAAAGTGAAATATAGGACAACTGTCCCAGACAATGAAAAATATTGGTAGGTCTTTGAGGGAGATAAAAAGATAGAGGACTTTTTGCAGTTTAGAAATGAGTTTGAATTGCCTAATTTAGACTCAAAGTATGATAAAAACTATCTAGATGAGGAACAACATGACCAAAAGGAACCTCCTCCCATTGCAGAAATAGATCTGCTAACCAATGTGTTCGAAAATCAAACAGAAGAATACATAAACTCAAAAAAATAAGACATAGAGGTATTATAGTCCAAAGACAAAGGCTTACCCAAAGGACTGGCGCCTTTAGAAGACTTGTTTCGTTTTAATGACATTGCTAAGAAACCAACAATAGAACCCACCAATTCTGATATCGAGGAATGTAATATAGGAAATAAAGACAAACCCAAAATGATCAAACTGTCTAAAACATTGCTAGCTCACATTAAACTGAAATATATTGAGCTGTTTAAAGAATTTTCTGATGTTTTTGCTTGGAGCTATGATGATTTAAAGGCATATGACACAGATACCATTCAACACAAGATACCTCTCCATGAAAACCAGAAACCATTTAGGCAAAAAAATTGCAGAATAAACCCTGTGTAGTTACCTCTGGTTGAAAAGGAAATTAGGAAAATGTATGATGATAGAATCATTGTCCCTGTGAGATACTCAGAATGGGTGTCTAATCTGGTATCTGTGAGGAAGAAAACAGGAGAAATTACGCTCTGTATTGACTTCAGGAACTTCATCAGAGCCTCGTTAGAAGACAACTACCCCTACCTAAAATGGAACATATCTTACAAAGGGTAGTTGGTTCCAAAAGGATCGCTTTGCTAGATGGTTTTTCAGGATATAACCAAATTTTGGTACTACTTGAAGATCAACTAAAAACAGCCTTCACTACTCCTTGGGGAACCTTCATGTATGTAAATATGCCTTTTGGATTAATGAACGCAGGTGCCACCTTTCAAAGAGCCATGGATATTGCTTTTTCAGAAGAAATAGGACACTTCATTGTGATTTATTTAGATGACATCACAATCTATTCCAAAACAGATGAAGAACACCTAGCACACCTCAGGAAAGTCTTTGAGAAATGTAGGAGGTTTGGGCTATCTTTAAATCTCAAGAAGACATTGTTTGGTCTCCAAGAGGGAAAACTTCTGGGTCATATCATATCAGAAAAAGGGGTTAAAATAGACCCACAAAGGGTTGAAGGTATATTTCAAATCTGTCACCCTAGAAACATCAAAGAACTCCAATCTCTCATTGGAAAGATTAATTTCCTGAGAAGGTTCATACCCAACCTAGAAAAACTCCTTAGGAACATGAAAAACATGATAAAGAAAGAGATGGGAGTCAAATGGACACTGGAAGCAAGGAAATCCTTTGAAATGGTTAAACATGCACTTACCCAAGCACCGGTTCTCATTAGTCCTGATTTCACTAAGGACTTCCTCATATTTTCATTTGCATCAGAACATATTGTGGTTGTTGTCCTATTACAGAAAAATCCAAAAGGACAAGAGCAGCCAATTTCATTTTTCAGCAAGGCACTAAGGGATGCACCTCTAAAATATAATATAATGGAGAAACGGGCCTATGCATGGGTCAAGGCCTTGAAATATTTCAGAGTTTATATCTTACACTCTCACATTATTGCATTTGTGCCTCATGTAGTGGTGAAGGAAATTCTGTCACAAGACCCTAATGGAAAAAGAGGAAAGTGTATTGTTGTGATACTAGAATATGATTTGGAAATTAAACCCACTAAAATCATCAAGGGTCAAGGCCTAGCACAGTTAATGGATGAATCTAACTTACAAGAACTTGATATAAACATGATAGATGCACTAGATGAATAGGTAGAATTACCAGCTCCACTTGTGGAAGATCATTTCCTTAATTCATCTTGGTACGCTGATGTTTTATATGTGATTACTAATCTCAATGCACCTCCTAGTTTGTCCAAAACAAAGGCTAGATTCTTAACATAAAAATTTGTTAATTAATGCATTTTAGTGTAATGTTCCAAATTTTTATCTTCCAAGCTAAATGGAACATTAGAGTTAGCAGTAGCTATAGTCGGCAAATAAATGGGTAGAAAAGCCCATTAGTCTCCTAAGGAGGATAAAAACACTCCAAGTGTGAAAGGAGACACTCTTTCAAGCTCAATAAAACACCTCTATGTGTGAACAAGGATAAAATGCAGCTGCTTTGACTTGGTCAACTGCATAGTCTTGGAGGAGAAGAAACCCTAGGAAGAATAACGCATTTTTGGAGGGAAGTGCATCTTTGGATAGAGGAGACCTAATTGGGTGGGCCCAAGGAGAAGAAAACTCGAATTATATATGAGGAAGAGGATGGAGGAATTTTTCTTCATGTTTTAGATCATTATTCAAGTCTCTCTAGACATTTTCTCACTCTTGTTGTTTATCATAGTAGTAGTGTTGTTTAGCAGTTGGGTGTTCTCGGGCGGGAATCCCGCCTCTTCCTTTGAGGACCCTCATTGGGAGAGATTGAATTCATCATTCCACATTAGGTTTTCAGGCCAAGCTTCAACCATCTTCATCAGCACAGCTTTGCCAGAGATTGTGCAATGTTGCTGGGTGCAGCAGTGGAAGGGATTGAGATCTCACTTTCTGAGCTAATATTTTGTTGGAGGGAGATTTCCTTTCATCCAGAGATCTATTTGGAGGGTCTTGGAGCAGATTTCAGATCAATGGTATCATACCACTCACTTCTCAAAGTTTCCATCACAGTTGTAGCTAGGAACTGGGTTATTTTTGGAGGCAGATTTCATTGCAGGGTTTGCTGGCTTCCTTGTGGTTTTTCCTTGTCATTGAGAGGTTAATTCTCTCATGGGAGGAAGCCTTTGAAGGATATACATCAGATCATATTTCTATCAGCCTCTTACACTCTCATGCTTCATGTTGGAGTGAGTATTCAGAAATTTCTGAATATTATATTTTTATTTAGAGTGTTTGACAAGAAACCCTTGCTGGGTTGTCTTGCTTTTTGTATAAGGAGACTAGATCTCATTCCTTGAGCATGTTTGATTAATATATGAGTGAATATATTTCTTCCTTCATTTTTTGAGTATAAACCCTCTCATATATTGCACATTCCATCAAGAAGAAACTCCGGTATTTTGCAGTCTTGGGGTTTTAGCACTTTCTGGCAATACTAGTAGTGGGAGATCTGTTTAGGCCATCGTGTTTGCTTTGTTTCAGCTCTATTATTGGATTTATATTTTTTATTTCTATATCTATGGGATCTAAGAGTTCATTTTATTATTTTATTGCATGCATGGCTGGAAATGCGTTTTTACTGCTTGCTTCCTGAGTTTTCCCAAGGGGGAATATTTACATAGCTATAGACAGAGCCTGAGAAGGGGCCAGCTAGCCTCTGGATCTCATCCTCTTTTTATAGGTGACATTTATGGTAAATTCCCACTCATTCCATCTCTGAAATTTCCTTTTTCATATTTCTGACAAAGGAAAATTTCAGTGGTGAAAAATCTACTGATTTCCATTTCGGAATATTACAGTGGTATCAGAGCTTCGAACTTGGCTCAGTCTGTGAAGTTCAAAATTCAGAATCAGAGGGCTCAAGGTTGGAGAAGATGAGTTTACTCTCATCCATCTTCAGATCTCAAGAGAAAGAGGGAAAATGCATTGAGATTCCAAGGGGGTCTCAAAGAAGAACAGGTTGCAATGAGATCTCAAGCCATTGCATTTCAGAGAAAGAAGAGGTGGACAGAAACCAGAAAGATTCAGTATGTGCAGAAGGAAGGGAGGATAAGCTGACAAAAATTCTTCCACAATTTATGCAGAACTTTCAAGGAGAGCTGAAGAACATAAGACTGGAGATGGGATCTCCAAAAGAGGATGAATCTAGAGAAGAATATAGATTTGCACATGGTGAGGAGGAGCATGCAGTTTCACACCATAGTGCACAGCGCAGTCAAGAGCCCAGATCTATCTTGATAGGGAGGAATGGAGCTAAAATATTGCATTTCACATTGTCGAAGGCAATACCTTCAGTTCATATTCTTGAACAAGAGGACATGGGGGTCTCTTTTTCACAAAGGGATCAAGTTGTTTGAAGGTTGCCCATACACATTACTGAAGAAGAGGGCAACAACGTTGTCATATCTAGAGCACATATAGTGCCTCATGTAGAGGAGGGAGGATCACATTCTCCCACAGGATGGATTCTTTCTTCTTTGCAATGAATTCTCCAGGATCTCATACATAGAGGTCCAAGCACAATCAGTGAAAAGCATGATTGTGTAGCATTGCAGCTAGAAGGAGGAGGAAAGGAGGAAGAGCAGCATCATTTGATGAGAGGCATACACCATTCTCTATTTCAGAAAGCTAATGCAAGGAAGAGGTAGGATGATTTGCGCAGTGAGGGCAAGGGCAAGGTTTCCAAATCATCTATACAGTCTACTCTTGACATTGATGTCTCACTATATGGAGGTATTCCACCTGGGAGGCCACCTGATCTTGAGTTGATGAGAGATGTCTTGTCTTTGGGTTCACCACTCCTGGATTTTAGAGAGGTGAAGAGTTTTGAGGAGAATTTTGACATGGGGGATGTTAAAGTAGCAAGTATCAGCATGAGTGGAGCTTCACATGCCAGATCACCATCACTGTCACTAAGGAGGATTGATCCTTATTGGAGGTCTCAACTTTTTGTAGAGTACTCCAAGGATTTTGGTGCATGAATGATTCTTGATGACCCGGATGGAGATGAAAGATACATGGTGGATGATGTGGTCATCTATTCCTATGGCAGGATCTTCTTGACTAGATCTTCTAGTCTCAAGGAGAAGCTTCTACATGCAGCGCATGAGGACTTCTCTTCTATGCACCTTGATGCATATTTCCAGTTGATAGAGGAGTTCACTTGGGAGGGCATCCAGCATGACATATATCAGCATATGGAGAGATGCATAGCCCAGATGGTGATAGAGAGGATGTCACAGCCACCTTCCTACTCATTGAGAGTGAGGGAGAGTTTTCAGTTGAGCCATTTCAGCTCAAGACCTCAAGTACATGATGGAGGAGGTATAATTTCACATTTTGTATTGTACGTATTTTCATTATTTGAGCAACATGATGTATCAAGAAGAGTTGCTTCTTCTGCATATTATATGATGATGTACTTGTAGCTACTTGTAGCATTGATTTTGGCTATTTTTTTTATGAGCTTTGGGGGAAGCCATATGTCTCTTGGTGTGCACCAATGACACCATATTGTAACTTCATGTTCTCATCTTATGAGATGGCTATGGAAACGAACAAGTGGCTAGAAAATCATTGTTATTTCTTGTTCTGATTTAGGCCAAGGAGGCACTGCATTGGTTCCATGAGAAGGACCCAGATTCACTCTCTAGTTTCCATTTGGCAACTTGTTTTTATTGCATCTTGCTTACATGTATTGTTGTTGTATCTTTGTTTAAAGGAAGCTTGTATGAGGGAGATATGAGGCAGCAACAAAGGTTTTTGTTGCTATGGTATCACTTGGGAGAGTATGGGAAACATTATTCCCATACTTTTCATGATATTTCTGAAGAGAAGAAAGGAACATTCATGGTGCAAGGAGGCTACCCTTCAGCATTGAAGGATCATGAGAGACTTCCATATAGGAAGGAAATCTTCTCACAAAGCAACATGATGGTGGATGACTTTGGCATATGGAATGTCAAAGAGAGGAGCCATGGAGCCTTATTTCTAAGGCTTGCAGCGCTGTCACATGGGAGAGTGTTCTTATTGATGGAGTGTTCCAAGGAGTATATGTAACCCTTCTTTTTGCAGATTTTTATGAGAGAATCCTCACGGGGGAACTTATACATGGGCCTCACTTTCAGCTCACACATGATGCATGGTAGGAAGGACATTGATGTGCTTATTGATTACTCTATTGAGTATTTATACTTTCTCACCATATGTAAACAGTGCATTGCTCCATATGAGAGCAAGAGTATTTTTGGGTTTCATGGTCACTTTAGGGCCAATGTTTATGATGATAGTAGCCCATATATACATGAATTTGGGCAATTGTATTGTTATTTTATCTATGTATAGCTGATATACATTGATGCTTACTTCACCATGTTGGGAGAACAAACATATACAGCTTGTAACTTGTTGCGGGACCACTTGCCATATGAAATTCTCAAGCAGTAGTTGGGAGAACTGCGTTGCATCCACCAGAGAGACCATATGTATCATAAAAAATTGCACATAATATTCAGCCATCTTCTTATTTTGATGCCATGTGGTGATGATGTGCCATTCATCTTGAATGGAATGGTTTGGGTGGCATGACTCATGATTTTGTACGAGGATTCTTTGGAGGCTCGATATTCTTCTTGCCATTGGAGGGAAATCGTGTTGCAGCCCAAGATCAGCATACCTCCTACACTTATCATAAGTGGAGAAGAGGATAGCATGGGATAGGCCCTATTGCCTATCATTTTCACTTATTCATCCCACCTGCATTTCAGGAGCACAAGGTGGAAGAAGCTTTTGAGGAGTTACCATGTTGGAGGGTGACTCACTTCATTTGGATGATTGCATGGATGAGGGAGGCAATCATTCACCATGTTGATCATCACTCCTACTTTGTGGAGGCCATGAGACATATAGCATGTTTCCATTAACACTTTCTGCCTTTGATTGATGCAGACACTTTGGTTATGCACACTTGGGAGGGAACATTGGATGACAGTTTATTTGCAGATTCTCTTGATGCAGTGATGGAGGCTATTGATGGAGGCCACATGAGGAGGTGGGGAGATATTTTTCTCTCCTTATGCATTTTCTTGAGGACAAGAAAATATTTTGGAGGGGAGGACTGTAATGTTCCAAATTTTTAGCTTCTAAGCTAAATGGAACAATAGAGTTAGCAGCAGCTATAGTCGGCAAATAAATGGGTAGAAAATCCCATTAGTCCCCTAAGGAGGATAAAAAAACTCCAAGTGTGAAAGGAGAAACTCTTTCAAGCTCAATAAAAGACCTCTATGTGTGAACAAGGATAAAATGCTACTACTTTGACTTGGTCAATTGTGCAGTCTTGGAGGAGAAGAAACCCTAGGAAGAATAACACAATTTTGGAGGGAAGTGCATCTTTGGATAGAGGAGACCTAATTGGGTGGGCCCAAGGAGAAAAAAACTCATATTCTATATGAGGAAGAGGATGGGGACATTTTTCTTCATGTTTTAGATCATTATTCATGTCTCTCTAGACATTTTCTCACTCTTGTTGTTTAGCAGAGTAGTAGCGTTGTTTAGCACTTGGGTGTTCCCGGGCGGGAATCCCACCTCTTCCTTTGAGGAGCCTCATTGGGAGATCTTGCATTCATAATTCCACATCAGGATTTTAGGCCAAGCTTTAGCCATCTTCATAAGCACAGCTTTTTCGGAGATTGTGCAGTGTTGCTGGGTGCAGCAGTGGAATGGATTGAGATCCCACTTTCTGAGCTAATATTTTGTTGGAGGGAGATTTCCTTTCATATAGAGATTTTTTAGGAGGGTCTTAGAGTAGATTCCATATCAGTGGTATTAGAACACACACTTATCATATTTTCTAGCATAGTTGTAGCTAGGAACTGCGTTATTTTGGGAGGCAAATTTCATTACAGGGTTTGGTGGCTTCCTTGTGGTTTTTCATTGTGATTGAGAGGTTCATTCTCTCATGGGAGGAAGCCTTTGAAGGATCTGAATCAGATTAGATTTCTATCAAACTCTTACACTCTCATGTTTCATGTTGCAGTGAGTATTCAGAAATTTCTGAATATTATATTTGTATTTAGAGTGTTTGACAAGAAACCCTTACCGGGTTGTCTTGCTTTTTGTATAAGGAGACTAGATCTCATTCCTTGAGAATTTTTTATTAATATATGAGTATATCTATTGTTTCCTTAATTTTATGAGTATAAACCCTCTCATATACTGCGTATTCCATCAAGCAGCAACTCCGGTATTTTGCAGTCTTAGGGTTTTAGCACTTTCTGGCAATACTAGTAGTGGGAGATCTGTTTAGCCCACCTAGTTTTCTTTGTTTCAGCTCTAATATTGGATTTATATTTTTTATTGTTGTATGTATGGGATATAAGATTTCATTTCAGTATTTTATTGCATGCATGGCTGGAAATGCATTTTTACTACTTTCCTCCTAAGTTTTCCCAAAAAGGAATATTTACATAGCTATAGACAGAGCCTGAGAAGGGGCCAACTAGCCTCTGGATCTCATCCTATTTTTAGAGGTGACATATCCAGTAAATTCCCACTCAGTCTATCTCTGAAATAGCCCTATTCATATTTCCGACAAAGGAACATTTCGGTGGTGAAAAATCTGCTGATTTCCATTTCGAAATATTACATTTAGATAATTGTTTATATTGGAAGAATGTGAGTGGTTTATTGCTTAAATTTTTTCCTGAGATTGATGCAGAAAGGAACAGTCATGAGTTTCATGAAGGAGAATTTGGAAGCCACCTAAATTGGAAAACCACTGCTAATAAAATCCTTAGAGTCAGTTATTACTGGCCTACCCTCTTTCATGATATCCAAAAAATGATAGTTGCCTCCCATAAATGCAAAATATTTGAAGGTAGGAGAAAAATGCTTCCCTTACCCTTGCAACCAATCATTATTGAAGCTCCTTTCCAATAGTGGGGCCTAGACTTCATTGGGGAAATCCATTCTGCCTCATCTTCCCAGCATAGATGGATACTCACAGCCATGGACTATTTCGCCAAATGGATAGAAGCCATCCCTTCTAGGAATTCCAAAGATTAAATTATCATAAAATTCCTTGAAGATCATATCCTGTCTAGATTTAGTTGTCCTAGGAAAATTATCACTGATAATGCCGCTGCATTTGGTTATAAAAATATGGTTGACTTCTGTCACAAATATCAGATTGTGCTTGGTCATTCTACAGCTTATTACCCTCAAGGAAATGGACTGGCAAAATCTTCCAATAAAAGCCTAGTAAACATAATAAAGAAGCTACTGGAAGAAAATTAGAGATCATGGCACAACGAGCTGGTACACGCCTTATGGGAAGATAGACTGACAACAAAGAAATCAATCAGAATGTCTCCCTATCAGCTGGTGTATGGGGCTGATGCAGTTTTTCCTACCAGTTTGGGAGTGCCAGTGATGAAGTTGGTCCAAGAAATACAATCAGATGAAGATAGCATGATAAGAAGGATAAATCAGACCATACACCTTTAGCAAAACAGGGAGGAAGTTTGTAATAGAGCATAGAAAGTACAAGAGGATATCAAAAGGCTATTTGACAAGAGGACAAAGGCCAGTGATTTCAAGATGGGTGAAAAAGTAATCAAATGGGATTCTAGGAGAGAGAATAAGAGAAAACATGGCAAGTTTGACAATTTATGGAAAGGCCCTTACATTATTCAATCATTTATTGGTCATAATGCAATTTTTCTACAGGAGGTGGATGGTACAGACCTGTTTGGTGGTTTTGTCAATGGAAGGATGCTCAAACACTATTTCTGCTAAAACTTCTGTTTAAAGCTTTCATTTTCCATTGTAAATATCATTGCTTTGTTTTATTTTGAAAATTTGAAAAATACAAAAACAATAGAAAAAGAGAAAATAGGGAAGATTAGAAAAAAAAAAGGAAAGGTACAACCCCATATCAAGAAGAAATGAAGTATGAAAGTGTGCAAGCTTAAATATCACTACTTGAAAGAGCATGGCTATCTGGTCATACTGCCTAATCATGGCTAGATAGATTTCAGTTTAATGCTAATAGGTTAGTGAATAAGATTTTCCAAATAGTTTAATATTGGCTTATTAGTAGATTATATTAGGATAGAGAAAGAATTGTTTCTAATATGCTCAAAATCTGAACCAATGAATCAAAGAGAAAGAATGGCTCTAATCAGATCAAAACCTGAGCCAAAGAATGGAAAAAAACTATTCCTACCATGTTGAAAACTTGGATCAAATGAAGAAGAGGGAGACAACTAAAAACATCAAGATCAAAGCTGAAAGGAGGAAGGAAGGATTCTCATTATTTTCAGATCATAAACCTTCCAAATTCTGTTTCACTTTTCTGCAAATAAAGGCCTATGAATAGTTTGTTTTGATGTTATATCCATCACAGAAAATCAGACAGCTTAATCTTGGTTTGGATGTGTGTTGGGAAAAATACTGAGAGGGGGGGGGGGGTGAATCAGTATTTACTGCATATTCAAAACTTTTTCTTTTTCTTGCTTCTAAAACCCATACGCTACTTTCCTGAAGCAGACTCACGTATATACGCAAATGCCCTTAATGAAACTCGCGTATACACAGATATCTAATTTAAGTTATTAGATCTTCACTTAAATCATTCCATCATTCATTCATCAGATATTTAATAAACAGTAAACATGAAAAGTAAGAGCAGAGTAAGCCATCACACAAAGCATCACACATGAACACCGGGATTTTTAGGTGGAAACCCAAGTCGGGAGAAAACCACCGCTGCGGTTGCTCAACCTTCAATCTTTTATTATAGAGAAAAAATCTTACAACATATGTGCTGGTTCAGACTCCTACCAGCACGCAGGCACCCACCTGTGCTCATTTACCAACCTCTCCTAGAAGGGAGCTCCAACCCCCTGACTCGTTTACCAGCCTCTCTTGGAAGGGAGCTACGACCCCCTGATCTCGTTTACCAGCCTCACCTGGAAGGGAGCTACAACCCCCTGACTGAAGGCTACAACCCTCAGCACCCCTTCGGACCACGTTTCATCAATTTTCACACTGGATCCAACAACTTCAATAGAACAATACTTGTAGGCCACGTTTCATTAATTTTCAAACTGAAACCTCTCCATGCTATCAAGCTTAACCATACAACCAAACTGATACAAACATCTCAGAACAGTAGAATACAGATATTAGCAACACAGCAGATTAGATTAGACATTTCTTACCATAGACTTCAGCAAACCCTAGTTTGCATACGCGCTTTCCTTTCACTGATGTCGCGTATATACGCGCTTCCGTTCACACAAAAAGGCGTATACCTCTGTACAAATTATAGAGCCAATTTAACTGCGCATACACGTTTTTTTCTACAGCGAAGTCGTGTATATACGCGCTTCCTCTTCGGCGAACTAGCGTATGGGTCTTCAGAGATTTTAGGTCATTGCATTTCTTCAGAACAGATACTTCATTCAGATTTAACCCTTCACTTCAGATAGATGTTCACCTCTTCTTGGATCTAATCATTCCATCAACAGATCTAGTAAATACAAGCAGATTTCAGATCTAGATCCCCTTCTTCATCATTGGTGCATCATCCATTCAGATTTATCATTCAAGTGTAACCCTTTCCATTCAGATCTACTTCAGAGTGAATTATTCATTAAGTTCAGAGATCTTGCACCCACACTGATGATTTGCACAATGAAATTATTCTCCTTATATAGGTTTACCCAATTTCAATACCATGAGCCAAAACCACATTACTTCTGATGGTATTCCTGGACGGGGTCATTTAGGCGAATCATTACCCAATACAATGGGTCAATACCATGTTGGTTAACCCTGGTTTTGCACTTTTTGAGCGCTTTTGCCCATACGCGACTTGGAACGTTGATTCTCGCGTGCATACGCGACTTCCCCTAGGAAAATCCGCGTATACCTAGAGACATACTCTTTTCATCAAGATTTAGCACATGCTGAAATCCTTTCTTTATTGCCTTCTGTACACACTATAGATACATCAGATTTACTCCATCAAGAACATATTATATCAAGCACAACTTCATCCAGTGGATTTCCATCAAGGACAACACACTGCATCATATTGCCAACAATCTCCCCCTTTGGACTTGATGGCAACCACGATGGTGTTTGGTTACCACAACAGATACAATGACACCATTCTTTCTCTTCATTCAAACACCAAGTCATTCTCCCCCTTTGACATCAAGGGCAAAGGGCGGATCAAAACCAACACACTCTCCCCCTGTTCTGCAGATCTGAAATACGGAAGAGACCAATCTCCCCCTGAGTTCATGCTGAAGCTTCATAACATATTTTCTAATGAAGTACATGACTCTATGAACTTCCTATTACCAAAGACTCATACTTACAACAAATATCCAACCAAGTGGATTTACATATGAGACTCAAGTACCCAACCAAGTGGGTTTACACATTTTAACACAGCTACCCAACCAAGTGGGTTTACAAAAATTGACTCAGCTACCCAATCAAGTGGGTTTACAAATTTGATAAGTCCTTACATGACTAAATATTACAATTTACATCATGGGTCTCAACAGACCCTTTTCATGACCATTTATGACCAATACCAGAAAGACTTCAAAGAACATATTTCAGAACCATCATAATGCCAACAATGCATTATACTCAACAAAGCTAATACTCCCCCTGAATCTGTGCATCCAAGCATCCTTGTCATATGACTAAGGCTCCCCCTTAGTTTGTGCATCCTGAACACTTTCAGCAACAAATCATCAAGGCATCTTTATCAAAACATTAGAGATAGAATTATGAGAACTGGAACACCACCAGAGATACCAAACAGTATCAGATATACCAAACAGTACTGCAGATGTGCTGAATAGAGCTGAATCCAATAAGAAAAATGTCAGCAATCAGACATACGCGGTTTTCTGTGCAAGAACTCGCGTATATACGCGACTGTGTTTCAGCAAACCCGCGTATCCAATGCCATCTTCTAAATTTATGCAGAATTGTTCTTTTGACTGGCAGAGAACACTCCCAGCTTCTGTCTTATATACTTCAACGCTTCCCTGGGCAGAGGTTTGGTAAGGATATCAGCAACTTGTTCTTTGGAGGGAACATACTCCAACTTCACCTTTTGCTCAAGCACTTGTTCACGTAAGAAGTGATACTTGATGGGAATGTGCTTGGTATTCGAATGCATAACAGGATTCTTTGAAATACTGATGGCACTTGTATTGTCACACTTAATGGGAACAGGAGGTGTACATTTGATTTGAAAATCTTGTAAGGTTTGCATCATCCAAAGGAGTTGAGTGCAACAAGATGCGGCAGCCACATATTCTGCTTCTGCTGTAGATAATGCAATAGAATTTTGCTTCTTGCTGAACCAAGAT
>JAXQQM020077170.1:0-13973 GCA_034641835.2 Pinus albicaulis | reverse complement strand
TAAAAACCACTTTTAAGTTGTAACAGGCAAACTAAACAACTATCACAACTTTTGGCAACTTCTGGAGCATTAAGAGAGAAACAACCAAAGAGAAATACAACCACAATCATAGCAAAGAAATTTCTTGTTTCCCACCCCGATTTTCAGTTTCACCTTATTTCTCCTTTTAGTTAAATGCCCTTTCCCATATCCTTACATTCAACAACAGAAAAATAATTTTTGCTGAAAACACAAATTCTGGAAAATTTACAGAATGTTGGAAAATGCAGAAATAAAAATCAGTAAGCTTAGAACAACCATTCAAGACATTTAAACACTGATATTTTTGGTCAACATGACCCTGGAAAAACCCCCTACAACTCTTGGGGAAAACCAGTTTGAAAGCTCCTTCTTATTTCTGGAAAATGCTTTTACAGAGAGGTAAAATATACAGGAAAAATTCCAGCAAATTAATTACAGACTTATCTGGTTTTCCGTGCTTGCCTCTGCCTTGGAAAACGTGCCAGAACAGAAAAATACTCAAAATAGAAATTTATTACAGCAAACTGTCTTTCTCGAAAACTGTGCTGGCTGCCTCGAAAAGTGTG
Source organism: Pinus albicaulis (assembly GCA_034641835.2). Taxonomy (NCBI): domain Eukaryota; kingdom Viridiplantae; phylum Streptophyta; class Pinopsida; order Pinales; family Pinaceae; genus Pinus; species Pinus albicaulis. The sequence continues at coordinate 13,386 of JAXQQM020077170.1, read as the reverse complement.
CCCAACAACCATGGAAATTGAGCCCTTTGTTGTTGTACTTTTCCTCAAAAATCGTGCTGCCTTTCTCCTCAAAAAACGTGCCAAAAAAATAGCTGTACGGACTGCTGTCTCAGTTTTCATGCTGCTGTATGGCCTTGTTGCCTCGATATTCATGCAACCTCTTACTGCCTCGAAAATCGTGCCCTTCTTGCTGCTGTACGGATTTGCTAGGTTTGCCTTTCCTTCACCTTCTCAAGCTCTCTTCAAAAAAAGTCTCCAGCTCTCCTTCTCCTCCTCTCTCAATCTACTCATGAAAGAATGAATGACCTTTTCCTCCTTTCCCTCCTTTAACCTAACCCTAAGTGACTTTTGGGGAATCCCTAAATCCAATGGCTGAAATAGATTGAGATCTAGGGCTGAGATTAAATGCTCATTTAAATCTCACTTTCTATTTTTTAATTCACCCCGCTTTAATAAAGACCCACTTAGTCATTTATTTCCAAAGTCACTTTTCCTTTCTAATTTTACATTGACTTTATTAAAGTCACTTTAAAATTAGACTTTAATAACTTTATCACTTAAAGTCACTTTTAAATTAGATTTGACTTTATAAAAATTATAAAGTCACTTTAGGAGAAAAATTAAATTCTTTTGGACACTTTTTCCCTAGGCCAAAGATCAAAGCCTTAGGGAACCACCTGTCCTACGTGTCTGATTTAACATGGATGAACTTTGTTGGTCAGTTTGTTCTTGGGAGGCTATGCCCACATGTTCCAGGTTTCAGGATGATTGCATTCGAGAAAATATGGAAAAGGTCGGCTTGGGGCAGCTAAACCGAGTTCGAGCGAGGATGAGGATGTGGCATTGGTAGGAGGCAAGAAAGACCCTTCCCACATGGGGAGGTTTTGGGATGATTGCATTCGGGGAACGGAGATCGGGGAAAGGTTGGCCGGGCAGCCAAGCCGTTTCACCTTCGAGGATGAGGATGCTTCGCAACTTTGTTGATAGGAGGCAAGAAAAGGAAAAAGGGAAGAAACGAGGCTTCCACGACGTTAATTGAGGGGAAAAGGTAAAGGTAAATAGGGTAACACACAGAAGGAATATTCCAAGGTGAAGTGTTGGAATTGTCAGAAGATGGGACACTATGCAGTTGTGTGTCCGGAGAAGAAGAAGAAGAAGGGGAAGAACCAGAGCATGGCAGCATCAGCAGAGGTTGAGGACTTTACAGATCGCTTTGACCGAGAGTTTGGGTTCATTGCGTGTGAGTCCTTTAGTGCAGGATTATCTGCCACAGAGGTTCAGAGGGAGCATGCATTTCCCTCGACTAGCGGAGCATCTTCGGGTATTTGGTATGTGGACAGTGGGGCTTCACGTCATATGACAGGAGTCCGTGAGTACTTCTCAGAGCTTTCAGAGAATGGCAATGATATAGAGGTAGTACTTGGTGATGACAGAGTTGTTAGAGCAGTCGGTGTGGGAACACTGACATTTCAGAGGGAGTCTAAATCTCCCTTGAAGGTGTCAGATGTTCTTTATGTGCCAGGGATGAGGAAGAACCTCATATCCGTCTCAGCTTTGGAGGACAGAGGATATGAGATACTATTCAGGGGAGGACTGGTGTTGATGTATCCCAGGGGCACTCCAGCTGATTCAGCTAGAGTGATAGGTGTACGCCATGCAAAGGTGTACAAGTTTGCATTCCAGTCCCTTTTGGCATTGAGCAGTAGTACCGACAGCAGAGCTAGCAGTTCTGAGCAGTGTGAGATTTGGCACCGCAGGATGGGGCACATGTATCATGGAGCCTTGAGGACTTTGCGGGAGATCACTACAGGTGTGCCAGATTTCAGTACTGGTCACTTTGATACTTGCAGAGGATGTGCGATGGGCAAGTTTGCCAAATCCCCTTTTCCCAGCAGTGACAGCAGAGCGACTGGGATACTTGATTTGATTCATTCCGATGTGAGTGGTCGGATGTCTCATGTTTCCTTGAGTGGATATGAGTATTATGTTTTATTCATTGATGATCACTCCAGGAGGACCTGGATTTATTTCTTGAAGACCAAGAGTGAGGTCTTCAAGCGGTTTCAGGAGTTCAGAGCTCTTGTGGAGACACAGATAGGTCGGAAGATCAAGTCCCTGAGGTCGGACAATGGGGGAGAGTACACCCTTGGAGAGTTTGTTGACTATTGTGCGGAGGCAGGCATTAGGAGGGAGCTCACTGTTCCTTACAACCCCCAGTAGAACGGGGTTGCGGAGAGGAAGAACAGATCCATCGGAGGGGCTGCCAAAGCCATGTTACATGATCGGGGGTTGCCATTGTTTTTGTGGGCAGAGGCCTGCAACACAGCTGTTTACTTGCAGAACAGGAGTCCGCATCGTGCCTTGGGGCACATGACTCCAGAGGAGGCTTTTTCTGGGAAGAAGCCTGATATTGGTCATCTTCGTATCTTTGGGTGCATTACATACTCCTACATACCCAAGGAGAAAAGGACCAAACTAGAGCCCACCGCAGAGAAGGGTATCTTTGTGGGCTACAGTGAGACCTCCAAGGCCTTTCGGATTTACATTCCTGCGCAGAGGAAAGTTGTTGTCAGGCGGGATGTGAAGTTCGAGGAGGACAGGGCCTTTCGGAGGTCACGGGAGTTAGAGTATCTGGATCAGCCAGACCCTCGATGGCAGTCGCAGGTCGGTCACGAGGATCTAGAATACGAGGATCAAGAGGATGGGAGGTACATCTATGATGATGTCGAGTCCGTCGGTGAGCGGTGGCTCACGGAGGTTGAAGGTGGTGCTTCGGGCGACATCTTGCGACCGGTCCCGTGAGTAGTTCACTAAGGAGTTCATTGGGGAGTCCATTGATGGACAGTTCACACGGTACCTCAGCATCTACAGGTTCAGGTGCAGGCAGGAGGACACCAGACAGACAGTCAGGAGTTCAGGCTCCTGATGTTGAGGAGGAGGAGTTTTATTCTCCGGCGGGAGAAGTGTGCTCAGGGAAGAGGAAGCCCAAGTGGCTTCAAGACACCTTGAGAGATGCCACATCTGTTGCTGAGCCTAAGAGGCCGGTTAGAGAGAGCAGACCACCTAAGAGGTTTTGTAGCTATATGGCAATGGCTACCAGCATCCTTGACTTTGAGCCTTCTAGCTATGAGGAGGCAGCTAGCTAGCAGGTCTGGAGAGAGGCCATGCAGGAGGAGTATTCTTCTATCATGAAGAATGATGTTTGGGAGGTGGTGCCGAGGCCTGAGGGCAAATCCGTGGTTACTTCCAGATGACTTTACAAGGTAAAGCATGCTGCAGATGGCAGCATTGAGAAATTCAAAGCGAGGTTTGTGGCTAGAGGGTTCTCCCAAGTAGAGGGAGTTGATTATGAGGAGACCTTCGCTCCCGTGGCTCGATATACTTCGATCCGCTCCATTATATCGATAGCAGCAGAGATGGGTTGGAAGATCCACCAGATGGATGTGAAGACCGCATTTCTCAATGGCTTCATACGGGAGGAGGTGTACATTGAGCAGCCACAGGGCTTTGAGGTGCATGGGAAGGAGTCCCATGTGTGCAGACTGAAGAAGGCCCTTTATGGCCTGAAGCAAGCTCCCAAAGCTTGGTACTCCAGGATAGATACTTACTTGCAGAAGATGGGTTTCAAAAAGAGTGAGGCAGATCCGAACCTTTACTATATTGTGATAGGTGAGGAGCCTCTCATTCTGGTGCTGTATGTGGATGACTTAGTCATTACAGGTGCAGAGAGACTCATAGAGCACTGCAAGAGAGATCTTGCGGCGGAGTTTGAGATGAAGGACATCGGCTTTATGCATTACTTTTTGGGTTTGGAGGTGTGGCAGGAGGAGGGGCATTTCTTCCTGGGACAGGGGAAGTATATTGTGGACATCCTTGGCAGATTCCACATGGAGGATTGTAGACCCATGTCGACACCGATGATCACCAACTGGAAGAAGCTTCATGCTTCAGATTCCGAGTTGGTGGATCCCACATTGTACAGGCAGCTGATTGGTTCCTTGATGTATTTGGTCAACACTAGACCAGATATTTGTTTTGCAGTCAACACGATGAGTCAGTTTATGTGTGAGCCTAGGAAGGTTCACTGGGTGGCTGCAAAACACATTTTGCGGTACTTGCAGGGAACAGTGGATTATGGTCTGGACTACAGGCAAGGGGATGGAGTGAGATTGGCAAGTTACACTGATTCTGATTGGGCAGGTTGTGCTTCTGATAGGAAGAGCACTTCAGGGTGCTGTTTTGGGTTGGGTTCGGCAGTGGTGTCATGGTTCAGCCGGAAGCAGCAGTCAGTAGCATTGAGTTCAGCGGAAGCAGAGTATATGGCAGCCAGTCTAGCTAGTTGTGAGGCCATCTGGCTTCGCAAGATTTTGTTTGGCTTATTTGGTCAGCCGTTGAGACCTTCAGTGATTTACTGTGATAATCAGAGTTGCATTAAACTCACGGAGAATCCAGTATTTCATGACAGGTCAAAGCATATCGAGATCAATTATCATTTCATCAGAGACTATGTTCAGAAAGGAGCTGTGAAGCTTGAGTATATTTCCACTGATGAGCAGGTTGCAGATATTCTTACCAAAGCCTTACCACAGGGCAAGCATGTCTACTTCAGAGACAAGATGGGTGTGGTGAGGAACACCTTCCTTGGTAAGAGGGAGTGTTGAAATTTGGTACCGGAGGACAGGTGGTTCCCTAAGGCTTTGATCTTTGGCCTAGGGAAAAGTGTCCAAAAATAATTTAATTTTTCTCCTAAAGTGACTTTATAAAGTTATAAAGTCAAATCTAATTTAAAAGTGACTTTAAGTGATAAAGTTACTAAAGTCTAATTTTAAAGTGACTTTAATAAATTCAATGTGAAATTAGAAAGGAAAAGTGACTTTGGAAATAAATGACTAAGTGGGTCTTTATTAAAGTGGGGTGAATTAAAAAATAGAAAGTGAGATTTAAATGAGCATTTAATCTTAGCCCTAGATCTCAATCTATTTCAGCCATTGGATTTAGGGATTCCCCAAAAGTCACTTAGGGTTAGGTTAAAGGAGGAAAAGGAGGGAAAAGGTCATTCATTCTTTCATGAGCAGATTGAGAGAGGAGGAGAAGGAGAGTTGGAGACTTTTTTTCTGAAGAGAGCTTGAGAAGGTGAAGGAGAGGCAAACTCAACAAATCCGTACAGCAACAAGGAGGGCACGATTTTTGAGGCAGTAAGAGGCTGCACGAATATCGAGGCAGCAAAGCCGTACAGCAGCACGAAAACCGAGACAGCAGTTCGTACAGCTTTTTTTGTGGCACGTTTTTCGAGGAGAAAGGCAACATGGTTTTTGAGGAAAAGTACAGCAACAAAGGGCTCGATTTCCAAGGTTGCTGGGCACGTTTTTCAAGGCAGCCAACACAGTTTTCGAGAAAGGCAGTTTGCTGTAATAAATTTCTGTTTTGAGTATTTTGCTGTTCTGGCACGTTTTCCAAGGCGGAGGCAAGCACGGAAAACTAGATAAGTCTGTAATTAATTTGCTGGAATTTTTCCTGTATATTTCACCTCTCAGCAAAATATTTTTCGAGAGAAACCAGATCTAAGCTTTCATTGGTTTTCCCCAAGAGTTGTAGGGGGTTTTCCGGGGTCATGTTGACGAAAAATATCGGTGTTTAAATGTGTTGAATGGATGTTTTAAGCTTGCTAATTTTATTTACGCATTTCCATCATTCTGTAAATTTTCCGAATTTGTGTTTTCAACTTAAAATTATTTTTTACGATGTTGAATGTAAGGATATGGGAAAGGGCATTTAACTAAAAAGGAAAATAAGTTGAAAGCTAGAAAAACCGGGGTGAAACAAGAATTTCTACAAATCCTCATTTTAATGAGATCGGACTATATATTTGCATTAAGATAATAGAAAGAAATCACGACTAATATTAAGACGGCTGTTAATCTTTAACCGGTGTCTCTCGTGGCCTTAGGGTTGCCATGCTAGAGGTTGCATATTTTCAATTTAAATTCTTGACCTCTCGTGCCCATATATGAATGCATCCAATGGGATATATGCATAAATGTACTCCTTTGCTGTCTAAGCAAATTCCCTACTGCATGACACCAATATTGATGAATCACCCACCATCCCACCCACTAGAAACGGTGAAAAACCCGTGAACACTTAAGAAATATCTCAAGATGACTATATGGGTGGCTCTTATGAATCAACCAACCATTGAGAACATGCTCATCGATCCAAACCATGACTATTGTGTGAGTGAAGTAGCTAGCCCGGATAACTGAATCATGTTACCGAGCTTATGTTAGAAGCCTAAATATCACTGAAAATAGGTGAAATGTGGCACCACTCGAGGAGATTGACATGTGCCAATTGGTACAAGTGGTAGAAAATTGGCATGTTCAAAAAACGGGTGATGCGGGGAATGACATGAGGAAAAATATCGGAAAAGCCCCCAAATGCGGAGAACTAAAGCTCATCACCAACTTTGAGATTGACAAATTTACATGATGTAACCTATGACATCATAAATGGAGAAATCATAGTAACAATAAAGTAACCTATGTAACAATAAATTCGAATTCATCACGGGAGTGGTAATGGGAGAAATCATAGTGAACAACAAGAAACATGCGGTTGCCCACAATCAAATAGATGAAAAAACACATACAAAAACCTAGATAATAATCATGAACAAGCTTAATATTGAATTATGAACTATAAAGGAACTTACGAAATGTGACATTACGAACACGGTCAAGCGCACAAGCAAAAATATCCTAGACATGACCCTGGTTGACAAGTTGTATTGCTCATGATGCAAGAGGATTTATTACCTACTGCTGCCAAAAAAGTCAATCAAAATCCATCGTATCTATACAATAAATACAAATAATTGATGTAGTATTATTTTTTACTCTAAGATGCATTCTTATGATAATGTTAGAACATATGTTGAAAATGTCAAAACATACCGAATAAGCTCCTCTTCGTTTCCAAGAACAATTTAGTGGAGTCGCATGAACTTGGAACAAGCCTCCCACGATGCGAAAGAGTAGCAACTAAGTCAACGATGACTTTTTTGTTGCTCTGTCGGATCGAGGAGGTTTGCTCCAGATTAAATCGCTCCAATAAATTATTCTCTACTAAATAGGGCCAACCACGTGAAGGTGGAAGCTCTTATGGCCTCCCCCCCTCACATCACTCTCAATTCCCCAATACCCAGTCTATATTTCATTTTTACTTTCATGAGCATTAAAAAAAAAATATTCAATAACTAATAAAAAAACAATTCAACAAAAAGTACGCAAGGAAACATTTACAGTAATACTTGACATAAAAATATAATGATAAATGAGCTTTTTATATAATGCAAAAAAACGTTCCAAGTATGGTAACGTTTGTCTTATAATAATACAATATTTTACATTATCAAATTTTCTTTTTCTTCTTCCTATTTCTAAAGATCCTAATTACATCATCAATATCATCGTATATATATCATTTCGTACCTTTCGACATGCTAACGACCTAGTTGCGTAGTCATGATGTCTGGTCTCATCCAGTGACGGGGCATCGCCTACAAAAGATGATAATATTAAATTTTAATTGTCAATTTTTAAATATCATTGAACTAGTTCGGTAATATTAATAAAAAAAATTGCAATGAGATTATTTACCTGGTGCACCAGTTGTCACCGCTGACCTAGTTGCGTAGTCACGATGTCTGGTCTCATCTAGTGATGGGGCATTGCCTACAAAAACAGATAATATTAAATTTTAATTGTCAGTTTTTAAATATCATTGAACTAGTTCGGTAATATTAATAAAAAAAATTGCAATGAGATTATTTACCTGGTGCTGTTATGCTTGGCCGAGCACCCTAATTGCGTGATGCGATGTACGGTCTCATCCGGTGATGGGGCATCCATTCGGTGATGGGGCATTGCCTACAAAAACAGATAATATTAAATTTTAATTGTCAGTTTTTAAATATCATTGAACTAGTTCGGTAATATTAATAAAAAAAATTGCAATGAGATTATTTACCTGGTGCACCAGTTATCGTCGTTGGGACTGTTGCCCTGTCTTCCTCTCTGGTGGTAAGATCCTCAAAGGAAAAATTCTCTGTCATTTAAACAAAAAACGTTATAAGGACAACCATCAAGGTATAATTAGAAAAAATTATAAGTGGAAATTAATTACCGTCACAGCCCTCACTGATAGTAGCATTGTCGGCCTGGTCCCCACTACAATGATCAGGTTGCACATGAGGATCATCTACATCTGGCTCTAAAACTGGGTTATTTGCCTCGTCGGTAGTGCTGCTCCCCTGATTTAAACAAAGTTGTTAGACATTAAATTTATGGACAAAAACAAACATATTGAAAGGTTAATGTTTTACCTTATCAGGCATTCTAGATCTTGGGACCTGCCCCAAGCTTCTGCGACGTTCAACTACAGCTTGATAGCCGAAATGGAAAACGATATTTTTATCTTCCTCTGTAGTTTCTGTTCCAAATTCATCACCCTACATTACATATGATTGTGTATTTTTAATCATATTTGATAGGATTACAAAAACGTTGGAAGGCGATACAATTAATTATAAGATGTTTAGCTACTTAATTGCAATTCTTGCGGCTAATTTCAAGTAGCCGCCCTGGCCTAGCTTGTGATGGCCCTTTTTTCAATCCTAGCTTTGGTTGCCTTTGAGGTGTCAGGCAACCTAGCATCAAAATATTGAAGTCAGATATGACGTAGCACACTTTTATTTTAGACATAAAGAAAATTAAAGCTATTGAATTAAAGTTGTAATTTACCTTGCGGGTCCGGTTGGCATTTTTCCTTCTTTCTTTGCCCTTTTCTCTTTTCCGTCATGGATGAGTGCTCTCCACTCACTCTCTGAAACTGCGAGAGGACGCTCATATCTAGGGTTAAATTGCAATTGCGTCCTATAGGTGTCCCTAGTATATTTCAAATATTTGCCGGCTACCCGAGCCACCGTTGTTCTGTCAAATGTGCCGACCCCAAAAAGGGCTTCTAGATAATCTAGAAGTTCTTTTTTTAGGTTGGAATTCTGGGAATTCCACCCTGTGCGTATGGTTGGGCCAAAAATTACCAACGCATGGCTCTCCAAAAACCTGTAGAACTCATTGTTTCCTACACAGAAAAAAAGAAAGATATTATCATTAATTTAAAAAAAGAAATCATGATAAATATGTTTTAGATAAAGTACATGAAATAGTTAAAATATTAAAACTTACCTGGGAGTTGTACGTGCTTTATAGGGACACCTTCATCGTTCACCAACAACGTGCCATTAATGGTCCTTGTGGAGCTGACACGTGTAGCTCCAGGAAACGCAATAATGTAGTTGGCCATATCAGCCTCATCATTGCCAACACGTTCAGCGGTTGGCTGGGTGTCTGCTTGGGCAGGGTGTGTTTCTTGGCTAGCACCTAAAGGAGTAAAAGGTGTACGAGAGGGTTGTTGGGAAATCTCTTGCCCTTGTGTCCCACTACCACCAACACCGGGTTCAGCAAATGCCAGAAAACGCTACATACAAAAGAACTTTTTGTTAGTTTAGTCAATGTAAAAAATAAAAATCAAACTATCACAATTCATCTCATGCAGAACAAAAAAAATATCCTTTTGACTTTTTATTATTACCTGATATCTTTCTAGCTGGCTCATAAGATGTTTTATCCTCTCTTTTGTTTCAGGTGTTTGAGGCGCGTCTATCAAAGTATTAAATTCCGACCTTGCATCTCGTGCCTTTTTTTGCAACAAGAACACTAGAGATAGGGATGAAGAAAGCTCTTCCTCAAAGAGGGAATCATTAGGCGTACCATGGCTAGGTGTCTGCATATTTGAACAAAATTAATATTATTTCAATTATGTAAATAACTAAAATACCTGAAGATAGAGCAATGCTGGCACTTTACATGTTCTTCCGCTGGCCTCTTTTCACGATCATCCCGTCTCGGGGTTGTTCCTACACTGCTCTGATCAGTCTGCCACATTGCAATAAAATTATAAATGTAAAAACTTGAAAACAATATCTAACTTGAAAACACAAAATGAAAACTGAAATAATTTCTAATAAGACACCGGAAGACAGAGTTAGAGTTTCAAATATGCCTTGCATTGAATTCGGTCCTGGAAACATGTCATTGCACATTAAGGCACCCAAACAAGAGACGAGTTGACAATGAAGACCTTATTGAATATATTGTTGGAGCAACTTATAGTAAACTTGTTGTGAAGACCTTGAGGACATTTTTGGAGCAACATTGTTGAAGCTGATGGTATAGCATTGTTGGATACGATCTTGAAGGGCCTTGAAGTGAAGCTTTTGGAGCAACTATTGAAAAATCCTTAGAGCATTTAAGTAAGGCACTTTCTATCTTCCATCACCATTTTCCTTTCAATATCCTTTAAATGATTTTGTTGATATTTAATGTTTGAAATCACGTTATAATTCCTTGATTATATGTGTTTGGGGACTTTCACTTTGAAATTACCCAAAAATACCCTGGCAATTTTATCTTCAGGATGCATGTCTGACCCTATTGTTCAATATTTTGATTGATAGTAGTAAACATAGAGAGTTAGGGGGCTCTTGACTTGGTTTGGTTGGGCCATTAGATCCCTAACATCTACTAGCGAGAACCCCCCTTGAGTTGGAGGAGAGCTAGCCCGAAGTGAAAAGAGGTTGGTGAGGTGACAATGGGGCTATTGAATTACACATGGTATCACACTTTAGCTTTGGGACTTTATCTTGAGAAGTGCGAGATTTTGCTATATCAATTCTCAAATTGTTTACAACACTATTGTTAAGAACTAATAAGAAGTGATGTTGAGGGGTTTTTGGGTATAAGAAACAATACCATTTAAAAACTAGGGTTCTCGGTCCTTGGCATTCCTTCACCTGGGCCTAGGGGCACACAAGAATAATTTCACACTAAACCATGCAAACTTAAAAGTAACTTAACAGATCCATAAAGTAGTAATAATCATAATTCCTAATTTCCTATTGTACGATATGATGCAAATTATTCAAACATGAAGCAATGAAGACATGCAATGTCTGAATTTCAAGATTGATGAACCAATACAAGAAGTTAGAAACTACAACTTTGATTCAATACTCTGTGTCCTAACTCCAGGAAGGAATCTAGTTTGTAGTACAGAACATACATCGTGTATTATCAATTCTTAATTGACAACAACTAAAGGTCATCTACCTCATCAATTCCTTCCCATTTTGTGTTTTTATGTTATATTCCTTATAAAAGTGTCAAATTTCTCTCAAAGTAAGCAACCACTGAATAAAATAAAAAATAGTTGAGAAATGATTGAGAAATGGTCATTTATTTCTTGAAAGGATCTTCACGATTTCTTTGGTTGTTTTTCATCTCAAGAAACAAGAAATGACCTAAGAAACTATCGTGATGTAATATAAGAAACAACACGGTGCAATGGCCATTTTCAAAACCAAATGATGTCCATTGAGGACATGGCCTTTATTTGGTTCTTGTTTCATAGGAGTTTCGGGTAGAAATGGAACTTTGTTGTACCATTTCCAGTAGTAAAAAGGGAAAACCTTCTTTTTCCATGGGAAATAATTTACCTTTCCTTTTTCAAGATAATCTAAATCACAAAAATATGAACTATACTGCACACATTCTTGGATAATGTGAAAGTGGAAAAGGAATACCCTACACAAGTGATGCACACATGTACATTTGAGCACTAATAGATTTTTGTAGTTGAAATGCAATGCTTGTTTTCATTTAAATGTAGGGTTTTTAAAGAAGGGAGAAATAATGGCTACCAAATTAATAAGCGTTTCTTTGGGAAAAATTTAAATCTTGTATTGGGTGATGAAGATAATAGAGGGTATTGAATCTTGATTCTTGACATCTAGAGAGAACCCTACAGCCTAACACAATCCAATGGAATTGACCAAAAAAACCTAGATAGATTCAACCCTACTATAGGAGGAAGGGCCTGCAGTAAGAACTTACCATTTTGCAAGAGCTGAGGGCGAATGCTGTTCTGCAAGAGCTGAGGGCGAACGCTAAGGGCGAATGTGGTTCTGCAAGAGCTGAGGGCGAATGCTAAGGGCGAATGCTGTTCTGCAAGAGCTGAGGGCGAAGACGCGGGGGCGGGGTCTTTCGTGCGGGGGGCGGGGGGCGAACGGCCCCGAGGGCGAATGCGAGGGCGAATGCGTGCCCGAGCTCGGGGTCGAATGCGCCGGGGTGAATCTTTGTTCTTACAGGAGCTCGAGAGCGAATCTTTGAGCGGTCTTTGTTCTGAAAACTCGGAACGTGCGAGGGCGAATGCGTGCCAAAGAGGGCCGAGGGCAGATGCGGGAACGTGTTGTTGCGGGCGGTTGAACACTAATAGATTTTTGTAGTTGAAATTCAATGCTTGTTTTCATTTAAATGTAGGGTTTTTAAAGCAGGGAGAAATAATGGTTGCCAAATTAATAATCGTTTCTTTGGGAAAAATTTAAATCTTGTATTGGGTGATGAAGATAATAGAGGGTATTGAATCTTGATTCTTGACATCTAGAGAGAACCCTACAGCCTAACACAATCCAATGGAATTGACCAAAAAAATTCAAATAGAGTCAACCCTACCATAGGAGGAAGGGCCTGCAGTAAGAACTTACCATTTTGCAAGAGCTGAGGGCGAATGCTATTCTGCAAGAGCTGAGGGTGAACACTGAGGGCAAAAGCTATTCTGCAAGAGCTCAGGGCGAATGCTGAGGGCGAATGCTATTCTGCAAGAGCTCAGGGCGAATACTGAGGGCGAATGCTGTTCTGCAAGAGCTCAGGGCAAATGCTGAGGGCGAATTCTGTTCTGCAAGCGCTGAGGGCGAATGCTGAGGGTGAATGCTGTTCTGCAAGAGCTGAGGGCGAATACTAAGGGCAAATTTTGTTCTGCAAGAGCTGAGGGCGAATGCTGTTCTGCAAGAGCGGAGGGCGAATGCGCACGTGATATCAGACATTAATGTAGCTATTGCGACGGATAAAATCATTTTTATGTAGCGCGCATATAAGTGTCGTTATACCGACGGCGGAAAAAGTGTCGCTATTACGAAGGATGCCTCCAAACGTCGCAATTGCGACACTTAGACATTGTGTCACACTTGCGACGTTTGGAGGCAGTCGTCGCAATAGCGACGCTTTGGGGCATAGTGTTGCAATTGCGACGTCTTCCTCCAAACGTCGCAATTGCGACACTTTGTATAAGTGTCGGTATTGCGACACTTTTCTATAAACGTCGGTATAGCGACGGTTTCGGGCGGGATTGAAAAAATTTGGGGAAATTTCCAACATTTGGTCAAAAGCGTCGGAACCAAGTGTCAGAATTTCCCCCAAATGTAGTAGTGCA
>JAXQQM020062467.1:0-49488 GCA_034641835.2 Pinus albicaulis | reverse complement strand
TTGGAATCCAGGTAGGCTCTTATCCCAAGTCTTTCATTCGTAACTAGGAGCTTGCGTCATAGCATTGTGTGTTTGTTGCTAGACCCTCGTTTTCAGTAGGGATCGCCTGCGATCGCGGGGGGATTTGCACTCCTCAACAACAAGGTAGAAGCAAACTGCGATGGGAGTGTGGAGAAATACAAGGCAGATTTGTGGCCCAAAGTTCTCACGGTCAGGGGATAGATTATGATGAGACTTTTTCACCTGTTGCAAGGTACTCTTCCATAAGATCCATCCTTTCACTCTCAGTGCATATGGGCTGGTGCATTCATCAGATGGATGTGAAAATTGTGTTTCTCAATGGGATCATTGAGGAAGAGGTGTACATGGAGCAACTTGAAGGTTTCGAAATCTTCAACAATGAGTGACATGTGTGCAGACTCAAAAGAGCATTGTATGGGCTGAAGCAAGCACCCCATGCTTGGTACACTCAGATAGACAACTATTTCACCAGACTGGGCTTCACCAAAAATGAAGCAGATGCAAACCTGTACCAGATTGTGGTTGAGGGTAAGATATTGATTATTTTTCTTTATGTTGATGATATAATTTTGACTGGTGATGAGCAGCTGATACACTCATGCAAGGAGGATCTTGCAAGGGAGTTCAAAATGAAGGACATGGGACTCCTTCATTATTTCCTTGGATTGGAAATATGGCAGCGAGATGGTGAAATTTTTGTGTCTCAAGGAAAGTATGCAAAGGAGATATTAGGTAAGTTTCACATGGAGAGTTGCAAACCCATGGATAATCCTCTTCCAGGAAATTGAAGGAAAGAGGATGCTACTTTTGGAGAGTTAGTGGATGCTACTGTCTATAGGTAGTTAGTTGGTTCACTGATGTATCTAGTGAACACCAGACCATAAATTTGCTACGTAGTTAACCAGCTGATTCAAGCTATGGTTAAGCCTACCAAGCTCTTTTGGAAGGCGGGGAAGCATTTTTTTAGATACCTGAAGGGCACATCAGAGTATGGTCTATGGTACAGATGGACAGAGGGAGTGAAGCTCCAAGGTTTCACAGATGCAGTTTGGGCAGGAAGTCCATTAGACAGAAAGAGCACATCAAGAGTGATCTTTAGCATCGGATCGATAGTAGTTTCTTGGTACAACAGGAAGCAACGATCCATGGCACTCAGTTTAGCAGAAGAATAATACATGGCAGCGAGTCAAGCTGCATGTGAGGCTATTTGGATGAGAAAGATCTTGGTTGGTTTGTTTGGTTCTTAGATGGATCCGACAGTGATTCATTGTGATAATCAGAGGCGCATTAAACTCTCGATTAATCATGTGTTTCATGATAGGTCCAAGCACATAGATATCTGGTACCATAATCTCAGAGATTGTGTGCAGATAAGAATAATGTTGCTTCAATACATTCCCATGGAAGATCAGGATGCAGATATTCTGACGAAGTCTCTCACTAGGAGAAAATTAGAATACCATAGAGACAGGATCGAGGTGAAGGATAATACCTTTCTTGTTTAGAGGGAGTGTTGAGATTCAATAAGAAAATTTCAGCACCCACGCCTAGTTGCATTAAGCACCTAAACTAGGGTGGGGCCCACAGTGCTATTTTTAGGTGCATGTCTATTTTTAGTTATTTCTTAATTAGAAATGGACAATAAACTGTAATATATTCTCAATGATAACTTGTAATAGTTATTTGAGTATGATAAACTTAGTTAGCTAGTGGATTTCGAGTTAGAGGTAGTTGGTGAGGCATGCAGAGTAATTCTAGTTGTAACAGAGTTCGAAGTGCAGTGGTGCATTAGTTAATGCAGGTTGTAATCAGTTTAACTTAGTTAAGTGAGTTAAACTCAGTTGTGCTAGTTGTAACTTCTTGATACACTAGTGAGAGATCAAGTGAATTAAATATTAATTAATTCACAATCAGTGATCTCACATGCAACTGAGGATTTACTATTATTACCTGCATGCATATCAGATCCAATGGAGACCCAATTGAGATCTAGGTGAAAGGAACTATCAGTTGTAGGATTATTGGGTTGCACACATGCAACCAAACACCCATTGGAGTGCCCATGATACTTGCGTTGTCAAGGAAGGTAAGAATTCCTATCTTTTACGGATTGCATTCATCAGGGATTGCACAAGCAAGGCAGGTTTTCTGGAGGCAGTAAATTGGCTAAGTATTGGTCAATTTTTGTATGACAGTGTGAGACAATTAGCTGTGTATTGGAGGGCTCTTGTGAAAAGAGTTTTCAAATTTAATTGTTTCATGATCCATGCTGTGAATATACAATAGAAGATAGTGGGGTTTTGAGCAGTAAGCTTTCCCCGGGAAATTATCTTTGTTGTGTTTGATTTGATTCTTCTTTACTTCATGTGATTGGCGATTGTGTTTTTAATTCCACAAAATATTTGTAGAAGCAATTCAATATTTAACTTTAGTACATTGTTAGATTGGGTGAATCCATGATATACATGCTTGTTGTATAATTTCTACAACAACCACCCACCTCAACCACTAGGTTTCCTATCTCAACACCAAGCTCGATGAGATTGGTTGTGAGCTCTCTAACCAACCTTTTACCATATTTGTCATTAGCTAAAGTAATTTATTAGGATATGGGTGTGCCACTAGAAAGGATGACTCTTATAATGAAGTAGGAAATTGTTATGATAATCATCACATTAAGTAATAATAATTTCCTAAAATAGGCGTGAATAAGATTGGTGATTTTGATCCCACTAGTCAAGTTACCCAAATGTGACATTATTTCTCTCTACACTTTCATACTAATAATTTATGAAACTAGAGTGGTAGTGTTGTACTTGGATGAAGAGTGTAGGAAATGGTGGTAATGGCATAAGAAATCATGGAGGATGCATTTCCTACATCCATTTTTTGAAGACCATCTACTCTTGTTTTGGATGAGACACTCATTATTTGGGAAGTATGAATATGTTGTGAAAAACAAGCACAAATATATATGTGATTGGAAATTTACATATGGAGTATGTATTATTCCATTTTTAAAGAATCTTTCATTAACGGTCTTGAGAAGGTAATTAGAGAGAAATTCATGATGCAACGCCCAATTACTTTGTTGGAGGCTTGTGAGAGAGCTTGAGAAGTTGAGATGGGTATAAATGCATACACCAAGAAACATTTTTATTTCCCTCTCCCACCATATTTTGCATGTACTAGCACCACCTCCCTTATCAACCCTGGAGAATCCAAAAAAAATCACCAAAAGAAGTCACAAAATGCTAATGCCCTCAATTGTGCTATAATTTTAATAATTGATACTTCAAAGGTCATAAATGTAAATAACATAAATTATTCCATGTATGTGCGTCCTCCCAACAACAATTGAAAGACATTTTAGTATGTGAAGCTCTTGAACAAGAATTTGCATACATCACCCTTCCTCCTCAAGAAAAAACAACCTTAGAATCCCCTTGTGAGGAACCTCAAATTTCTCTCCATGCTTTATCATAAATTTTTGACCCAAAGCTCTAAATATTGGCTTCATCAAGAAAATCAAGGTGATTGTTTTGATTGATAGTCATAGCACCCTCAATTTGTAATATCCCAAAATGGGATCTGCTAGCAAGGCATGACTGGAAAACGCATTTTCCAGGAATGGTTGCTACAGGATTTTAAACTAGGACCTGGATCCCTTAGATCAATGCATCTAAGACTGAAATCCAAGATATTGTTGAAAAGAAATCCCTCTATGTGGGTTAAATAGATCTCCCACACCTAGTTGTCTTCAGAAAGTGCCCGATGAAGGGACTGCAACAATGTATGAACATACCATAGAATAACAACGTTATTTCACAACCATGAACACATGAAGATCTGTATAGCCAACAAATGTATTATATAGCAGCAAATGTATACAATGCTTGAGGAATCACTCACTCAATCTAGGCAAGAGAGCCTCAACATAATATGTACATGAAATATGAAATATACTGCTACACTGAGAATGCCCTAGGCTATGACTGCGCAGTCTATAAAGGATGACTACT
Organism: Pinus albicaulis; assembly: GCA_034641835.2. NCBI lineage: Eukaryota > Viridiplantae > Streptophyta > Pinopsida > Pinales > Pinaceae > Pinus > Pinus albicaulis. The sequence continues at coordinate 45,445 of JAXQQM020062467.1, read as the reverse complement.
GCAAAATGGCGTCAATACACAAATATGAAAATATACAGCTCAAATAAAATAGGGGGAGCAAGATCTCAACCCCTAGAAACAATAATACATCAATCCTTAGAAGGATTGGCTGAAATATACAAAATGGAAAAAATGCTGGAGTTGCAGGGTAGCAGCTGCAACTTAGAAAATGGAGCTGAATGGAGAAGACTGAAGATGCTGCATCTGATGTCAAGATCTCCTCCAATGGATATTCCAAGTGAAAGGCTGATCCTAACACTGAAGATCTCACCCTCCAATCAATCTGCAAACCCTCACTGCAGATGCTCCATGAAAATAACGCAGTCAATGAGAGGGAATGCATAGTAGGTGATGAAAAATGGTTGGCATGATGCCAAGGATGATGGGATTCAGCTCAAATCTCCCTCACTGATCCTCCAAAGGAAAACGAGACTCCCTCCTCTGAAAAATAGTTGATGGAGTGGTGTTGTAGAACCTCCACTGCAACACCCTGCAACACAAAATTATCCTGCTTCAGGAATAACGTTGTAGCTGAAGGAGGATGCTTGGCCTCAAGCCTAAATGTGGAGAAAATGAAGAGAAAATCCCTCAAGAGGCCTCTCTTGAAAGAGAATTAATTCCTAAATAACAATGCCTTGTGCTAAGCAGCACTGCAACTTTGCTGAACAACAGGAGAATGCACAAAGTCTAAATAGACAATAAAATATATAATCATAGCATATGAAACAATGGTTGCCTTGCCCTTTTTTTAAACACATGAGAGCTCCCTCTCCATGGATCCCACTCTTTAGGGTTTCCTCCATCAAGGAAAATTCCCTCCTTTTTCTCTGCACTGTCCCACAAGATGCTTTCCACCTCATACTTTTGCGCTGTTTGACTGGGGCAAACTTGACCTAGCCCTCTTGCAAATGTCTCCTTTCACACATGAGGGTGTGAAAAATAGCTCCCATGATGATCCCCTTTCACACTTAGAGGTATTTCATCCATGTTTTTATTATTCATGGGCCTCCTCACCCAATTATTCAACTCCTAAGTGAAAATAGCAAAAATTAATATTCCAATTTATTGTAGGAAAATTTTGGAATATTACAGTCCTCCCCTCCCAAATGTTGCTTGTCCTCAAGAAACTGCAAGGATAGAATTGAGAAGTTTCCCCCAAGGCATCGAGACTGAAAAGTGTTGGGAAAACATCTTCCCCAATTGGATCCTCCATCCCTAAGCAATCATCCAGACAAAATGAGTCACCTCCCAACATGGCAACTCTTGAAAATCTCCTTCCACCTCAAGCTCTGGAAATGAAGGTGGGCTAAAAGTCTAATCATGGTAAGCATAATAGACTACCTCATGCTATCCTTCTCTCCACTTATGGTAAGTGTAGAGCATGTGATGATCCTGGGCTGCAAAAGTATTGCCCTCAAGTGGCAAAGTGAAGAAAAATCCTCCAAAGATTCCTCCTCCAACATTGAAGAACAAGTTGGCCCCAAAATGTTTCATCCATGACGAATAGGACATGATCACCATAGATCATCCTAATGATAAGTTTTCTGAAGGTTTGACATGATGATACATGATACAAACAATGCCTCAAAAGGACACAGCACAGTCTCATCCACTGCAACATTAGAAAATAGTATGGCAAGTAACATGCAAGAATCATCACATCTACTAATGAATAGTAAATGGCTGAATGTGTCAACAATACATGATAAAATACTTGCCCATGGTTATAGAATGGATGGCTATCAAACTCATGGCCCACCCAAAAAGAAAACAAATGTGTGGTTGTGGTGGCCATATCTCCTCCCATGCTCCCTTTAGAACATGTAGTGCAAAAAATGTGGGAATTCTCTCACCTCAAGGACACATCCAACTCATGTGTCAATCTCCCAATCATGATCTCAACAATATTAGCAAATGTAGACATGATCAGTACAATAATGAAGGAAATACTGATGGTTTCACATGGTGCTTGAAGATACCAACAATCTCCTATGTGTGTACGGTGTAGTTTTGCAAACTACTGCTTCAGAAAAATACAAGGCAAAATGTTTCTTGTTACAAGGTTAATCATGTATGTCATCATATGGAAAGTATTAGGATATAACATCTAAACATACATGTAATGAGAAAACATTTGCCCAAGGCCACATAAAAGATGGCTGCCTCCATCATATAGTTTGGCCCAAATAAGATCATGGAGCAATGTGAAAAGCTTGCCCCCTTGTGGAGCAATGCACTGCATAGTAATGGTAAGAGTATACAAATAAATGAATGTAAAAACAAACTTCCTACCATATGTCGGAAGTAAGATGATACATGGATCCATGAGTGAGTCCTCCATAGTGTTTTGGCATGCTATGAAGATGAATGGACCATGTGCTGCAAGAAGATCATCCTTCTCATGCTTGGAAACCCAAGTCAAGAAGAATATGTCATAGTGATAGATGTCTCTATCCACTATTATATCATCCTCACCTCCTCCTTGTTCACCAAGTGCACCCAATGTGAAGTGATCCTGGGGACACTCCATCCATAAGTCCCTGCTCCAAAGTGACAACGCCGTGAGCTCATGCAGATAGGCTCTTGTCAATACAAAGATTTGTTCTTTGACATGCTCCTTGTCAAAGACTCCTCTAGTAATGCTGCTGCAAGTATGGAATACCTCCCAAGATGGGAGTGCTTCCGAATCATCCAAAGCCAAGGAGTATCCCCTTTTCACCATGAGAGTGCCCTCTTCTACTCCTGCAACATCACCCAACATGTGAGAGCAATTTTTCCCATGCTCTCTAAAAAAAAACTCAAGAAACCAAAGTGCTTGCTGCCTCCTTATTCTCCCATCATACAACTCATGTGATGAAGACAAAATGAATGATATGAGCATCAAATCAACACCATGCATCCATACTCCATGCTGCCCAATGATGCAAGCATCCTGCCATCCCTCCTCCATCCCCATCCTCCTAGGAGGAGGACATGCCAAGTGATGGCCAAACTCCTTCAAGAGGAGCCAGCGCAGCCAAGCCTCCTGCTGCCCGGAATCATAAATGTGCAAGTAGCTCACCAGCTTCTTTCTCTCCATCCACAGCCACTCAACCAACTGTGGATGTATCCTTCCATCCTTCAACTTGGCACTCCTCCCATGAGGGATACCATCATCCTAAATCAAATTTCTACACTTCATGGTATTTTGAAATGCAATTTTCCCAAGGATCAATTTGATCCCATAAGGATCCAAATAGGTGGTAAGAAAAAACCTCCCATCATGTTGTGTATGGCTCAAGGGATGTCCATCACAAGCATGAGAGATGTTATCCATCCGAAGATGTCCTCCATCATCTATCTGCTCCAATGAGAAGGGAAGAACCTCCTCACACTGTTGAAGAATCTTGCACTCCATGATGTGTGGGAGTGCACCTCTACTAAAATCTCCCCGAGAGATCTCCCTCTCAACAATAGTCTTCCAAAACCCATGAGGTCTTGGTTTTGCTGAAAGTAGAAGTTTCTCTCTGAGCTGAGAGGAGCTCATTGAGAAAGGGTCATATAGAAAGGAGAAATAGTTTCTCACTTCAAGATGTCTACTATCTTCCTTCAAGTCTTCAAACCCAAACCTCCAGTGTGACATGTAATCCAATAATGGCTCATGAGGATGATGGTTTATTTCCTCCTTGAATGTTTCAATTTTGCATAGCGCAATGCAATCTTGTTGCTCTTGGTTAGCAATGTATGTTGATTCTTGGTCATTAAAATATGAGTTTCCACAATCCTCAAAAGAATTTGCTGAAATAGAAAGTGGAAATTCATTCATACCTTGGTGAGATTTGGGAATCTCTGCTGCAATAGTTTTCTCCTCCAATGCAATGGCTGCCCCAAATGTTGATGCAAGTGGCTGCTCCTCCATGAGCGTGACATCGTTAGGACCAAACTCCTCAACTGGTGGTGGGGGCTCTCCCTCTTCTGTTCTTCTATTGTCAAACTCTTTGATCAGCTTTTGAGAAAACTTAGCAAGAGTAGACACTCTTACATGGCTCAAATGGCTGAACCACCAAATGTGGGCTTCACCTTCTAGGTGCAGCGCTGAGATCTCAACAACCTCTTCCTCCACTACAGGATGTAGCAGGAAAAATGCTTCCAACTTCCTCACCCAAGTTCTTGCTATGGATAACCCATTAAAGGTAGACAACATAAATCTATTGCCTTTGATTTCTCTTCTGCTGCAGGGTCTCTTCTCTTCCTTCAACTGGATGAATTGTGGAAAGGCTAGTATCTCCTTGAAGGCTCTAGGTTGAGATTTGTACTCAACAAGGTACTTACTTAGAATCAGATGATCCAAGTATCTTCCATGCTCATTTTTTTCTTCTTGATGAGAATAGGAAGTGCATGGTCCTTCCTCTTCTATTTCTTCAATCTTCTTGACCTCCTTGGAGAGGTCCTCTCTAGATCTAAACACCGAGGAGAGTAATATCATCTTCTTCGTCATTTAGATCTTCTTGGGCTGAGACTCATAGGCTGAGCCAAGAAAGTTGCTCTGATACCACTATAATATCCCAAAATGAGATCTGCTAGCAAGGCATGACTGGAAAATGAATTTTCCAGGAATGGATGCTACAATATTTGAAACCAGTACCTGGATCCCTTAGATCAATGTATCTAAGACTGAAATCCAAGATGTGAATCAAAATAATTCCCTCTAGGTGGGTTAAACAGATCTCCCACACCTAGTTGTCTTCAGAAAGTGCCCGATGAAGGGACTGCAATAATGTATGAACATACCATGAATAACAATGTTATTTCACAACCATTGACACATGAAGATCTGTATAGCCAAAAAATGTATAATATGGCAGCAAATGTATACAATGCTTGAGGAATCACTCACTCAATCTAGGCAAGAGAGCCTCAACAGAACATGTACATGAAATATGAAATATACTGCTACACTGAGAATGCCCTAGGCTATGATTGCGCAGTCTATAAAGGATGATTGCTACAAAATAATGTCAATACACAAATATGACAATATAAAACTCAAATAAAATAGGGGGAGCAAGATCTCAACCCCTAGAAACAATAATACATCAATCCTTAGAAGGATTGGCTGAAATATACAAAATGGAAAAAATGTTGGAGTTGCAGGGTAGCAACTGCAACTCAAAAAATGGAAATGAATGGAGAAGACTGAAGATGCTGCATCTGATGTCAACATCTCCTCCAATGGATCTTCCAAGTGAAAGGTTGATCCTAACACTGAAGTTCTCACCCTCCAATCAATCAAACCCTCACTACAGATGCTCCATGAAAATAATGCAGTCAATGAGAGGGACTGCGTAGTAGGTGATGAAAAATGGTTGGCTTGATGCCAAGGATAATGGGATTTAGCTCAAAGCTCCTTCACTGATCCTCCAAAGGACAAAGAGACTCCCTCCTCTGAAAAATAGCTGATGGAGTGGTGTTTTAGAACCTCCACTACAACACCCTACAACACAGAATTATCCTGCTTCAGGAATAACGTTGTAGCGGAAGGAGGATGCTTGGCCTCAAGCCTGAATGTGGAGAAAATGAAGAGAAACTCCCTCAAGAGGCCTCTCTTGAAAGAGAAGGAATTCCTAAACAGGAATGCCTTGTGCTAAGCAGCACTGCAACTCTGTTGAACAGCAGGAGAATGCACAAAGTCTAAATAGACAATAAAATCTATAATCATAGCATATGAAAAAATGGCTGCCTTTCCCTCCTTTTAAACACATGAGAGCTCCCTCTCCATGGGTCCCACTCTTTAGGGTTTCCTCCATCAAGGAAACTTCCCTCCTCTTTCTCTGCACTGTCCCACAAGATGCTTTCCACCTCATACTACTGTGTTGCTTGACTTGGTCAAACTTGACCTAGCCCTCTTGCAAATGTCTCCTTTCACACATGAGGGTGTGAAAAAAAACTCCAATGATGATCCCCTTTAATATTAAGAGGGATTTCATACATGTTTTTATTATTCGTGGGCCTCCTCACCCAATTATTCAACTCCTAAGTGAAAATAGAAAAATTTAATATTCCAATTTATTGTAGGAAAATTTAGGAATATTACAGTTCTATTTGTAAGAGAGTGGTTGAAGAAACCCATTGTTATGTCCATCAAATGTATAACTTTGAAATTATGATAGCTAATGGAGGATTGATGTAACATGGTGGCTAATGTGAAAATGTGAAACTTCAAATGGGATATTTTAAATTCAAATATTTCATGTTTTATATGGAAATGTGTGGTTGTGATGTAGTTCTTGGTGCAAAATGGTATCACACTTTGAGTCCCGATACCAAGGGTTTCAAGGAATTATACACTAGCTTTAATATGTACAGGCATAGACATACACTCATTAGGGATTAATTTAAACTCCCTTGAATTAATAGCTCTCACCATATGGAGAAGCTATCTAAGAAATGCCACTCCAGCATTATTGTATAGTTCAATGCCATACAATTCATGGACAACCCTTCACAGGAAATTCATCCTAATTTGTAGATGGTCATTAATAAACATCAATATATGTTTGAAATAATCTAGGGCATGATCATGGAATTCCCGTAGTCCTAACTAGTCAATAACCCAATATGCATCTTTATATGTGTTGAAGATGGCAACAAGAAACAGTGAAGGAGGCATCCTGAAACATCTTTCCTGATCCTAGTTGGAAGTGATCACCAAAACTAGGTGGGGGCCACACAAGTGATTTTTGTTGCAAAGTCTATTTTTAGACTATGTCTATTTTTAGACATATGGATCATGGTCTATGAGTTGCAGGATGCTATTTGTGGATGGTTGGTCAAGTTGGTAAAAATAGATGGACCTCTATTTTTAGACATATTGGGCGAAGTCTATCTTTAGACTGCCAGTCTAAAAATAGAACAGTCAAATATTATTATCCCTTAATAATATTTGGACTATAAACATTATCTTATCCTCTTGGAGCACTTCAGTTTGATGCTTGGATGTGGCACATGCAGCTGACAGAAGGAAATACGCTTTTCCTAAGGGTTAGTTGAGCTATTGCATGGTTGACTTCAATTAGAACTCATGTGGCAGAGTTTGGTGGAGTTGATGAGACAGTTGGTGGAGTTGTGTTTGGTTTAACTTAGTTGAACTAGTTGTATTTAGTCTAACTGAAAAATACACTAGTGATGAGTGGTGTGAAGTAATTATTAATTAATTTAATAATTATTAACTCATAAATCAACTAAAGAATACATCAGTTAACTGCAATTCATGGACAGTTCAGTGGAGACCAGTGTTAGAGGTGGGTGAAAGGGTGAGTCTACTATCAGTTGTGACTATAGCTGTGCATGAGATTTGCACACACATTGATTGAGATTGCCAATGAGGATTGCGCAGTACAAGCCAGTGGGATTTGAACTTGGATCTCATCATTATTCATCTTGGATTGCGTAGTAGAGGCAGGCTAACAGGTGGAGGAGATTTGAACTTGTGACTTGTTCATATCTGAGCTTGTGTAGTGTGTAACAATTGGAGATAGTGCTGAGAGCTTGTGAGGAGTTTGTACTATGATTGTTACATGTTCTCTACCATTATAATATACAGATAGTTGGGGGTTTTCAGCTATAAGCTTTCCCCATTACATATTGTGTTGATATGTGTGATTGATTAATGTTTCAATGTGCGCATGCGATTGTTTTTAATTCCGCAAATTGATGATCAATGGTAGAAGAGGTTATGTATTATGCATGAAGCTCAAATAGTGTGTAATCAGGATAATCTCGGTGAATAACTCATCTATTATTCAAATTTCTACATGGTATCGGAGCAAAGTTGATCATCGGATCTATTACAGTGATTACATTTTATTTCTTTAGGCAGAGTCTGTAAGAGGGCCAGGTAGCCTCTGGATTCATCTTTTCTTTGAAAGGTGAAAAATCTAGTAAATGCCCCTACAGTCTATCTCTGTGCTAGAAATACTTTGTTCTCACAAATTCAAATCAGAAGCGATTGAGTTTTGAGCTGGTGGAATTCGAATTTGCAGCAGTGTTTTTCTTGGTGTCGAAGTTGAGATGTCTTTCAACGGATTGCGATTGGAGTATGCCCTAGAGGGTAGCTCAAATTATATTGCATGGAAAGACAGGATGGAGGCGGTGTTAGATGATAATGGGTTGTTGGAGTTCATAGAGAAAGAAGTTCCAAAGCCTACTTCTACTGATGCTGCTGTAGTTGAAGCTTGGCAAAATAAGACAGCAAGGTGTCGAAGGATTCTGTTGGAGGGCGTGAAGGATCACATAGTATCCAGCCTGCATGGTAAAGCTTCTCCATTCTTGATGTGGAAAGCTTTGATAGATTTGTTCCAAAGCAAGAGTGACCAAAGGAAGTTGGCGCTCAAGGATAAACTCAGGAAAATAAAGATGGAGAAGAATGACACTATTCTGGTATACTTGACAAAGTTTGTCCACTGCAGGGATGAGCTTGGGAGTGTAGGAGTTAGTGTGGATGATGAGGAATTGGTGAGCTTGGCTCTCCTTGGGCTTCCAAAGAGTTGGCACTCCTATCAGGACTCTGTCAATGGTCGGGAAAAATTGCCAGGATGGGAGCGACTTTGGTCGGATCTTGTGCAAGAGGAGATAAGGCGGAGTACCAGGGATGGATCTTCATCAAAGGAATCTGATGAAGAGGATTGCACTTTGGCTGCCAAAGCAAGGAAGGGGAAGGGAAAGAAGAATGCTTCTCAATCCGGTGCGGATGGTAAAGAGCGTGACATGTCCAAAGTGAAGTGTTTTCACTGTCACGAGCATGGGCATTACGCCACAAATTGTCCACAGAAGAAGAAGAACAAGCAGGCTGCTGGAGCTGCAGCTGGTGAGGCTCTTGCCTCGCAATTTGAGCTGGACTTCTCATTGATCGCATGCATGGTGTCTAATGCATTGGGATCGGGGTGGTATTTTGATAGTGGCGCTTCCTTTCACATGACGGGAGATGTGAATCTTTTCAGTGACTTGGTGGAGAAAGATCTCCAGTTGCATGTTGAGTTGGGCGAAAATGGATGATACAATGCGACCGGCATTGGTACCATAACCTTTCAGAGGGAGTCAGGTAAACTCATTCTTTTACAAGATGTAGTGCATGTTCCAGGTTTAAAGAAGAATTTGATCTCAGTCGCAATGTTAGAGGATAAAGGGTATGAATTTGTCTTCAGTGAAGGAAAAGTTTTTCTTCGGCACAAGGCAACATGACAAGTCAAGAAGGTAGGGATTCGAGCAAAGAATCTCTACAGACTTGAAGTAGATGGGATGTCTACGAAGCTTCCTACTGTTGGGAAGTGCAAGAAAGACATGCAATTGATGCTTAAGAGGGAGCAAGTTTTGCATGCAGGTAAGAGTGAACCTCGGGATGTGGAGAAACCACAAGATGAGGATCATGGAGTGGAAGAAACCACTCATGCGTAGAAATTTCTCGTGAAGCGATGGGCGGCGCAGGGAGTGCATGTGCAAGCTATACCACCAGAGAGGTGGGGCGGCGCATGCATGAATAATCCAAAGAGGAGATTTTCTCGTCCAGATTCATGATAGTGTGGAACTCATGAATTGAACTCCGGCTACGAGGTGCCTATAGCGCAAAGCAGTGAGCATGATCGCTGATTAATGCGTGCGCAAGAAAGTGACAAAGCAGCCTGGAAACTGGAGCGCGGATCAGAGTTGACAGCAAGTGCAAGAGTGCATGGGTGCAAGAGTTCAACAATGCAGTGGTTCCTGATGACATGTGCAATTGGTACCAGCAGAAGTCGAAGACTTTGATGATAGATGCATCAGATTGATTGAGTTTTTTGGAGCCTATTCAGTTTCGGAAGAGTTGCAAAGCAGATGCATGGAGTTGCATGGCGCTTGTGAAGGTTGCAGGGAAAATGCATGGAGTTGCATGTCGCATGCAAAGACAGTCCTTTCTTGTTGAGAGGGAGTGTTGAAGATTGCAACAAGAAATAGTGAAGGAGGCATCCTGAAACACTGATACCCTAATCCTAGTTGGAAAGTGATCACCAAAACTAGTGGGGGCCACGGTGGGGGCCACACAGTGATTTTTGGCGCAAAGTCTATTTTTAGAAATATGGATCATGTTCTATGAGTTGCAGGATGCTATTTTAGGATGGTTGGTCAAGCCGGGAAAAATAGATGGACTTCTATTTTTAGACATACTGGGCGGAATCTATTTTTAGATTGCCAGTCTAAAAATAGATATGTCGAATATTATTAGCTCTTAATAATATTTGGACTCTAAACATTATCTTATCCTCATGGAGCACTTCAGTTTGATGCCTGGATGTGGCACAAGGGGAATACGTAAGGAAATACGCTTTTCCTAAGGGTTAGTTGAGCTATTGCATGGTTGACTTCGGTTAGAACTCATGTGGCAGAGTTTGGTGGAGTTGATGAGACAGTTGGTGGAGTTGTGTTCGGTTTAACTTAGTTGAACTAGTTGTATTTAGTCTAACTGATAAATGCACTAGTGATGAGTGGTGTGAATTACTTATTAATTAATTCACTAATTATTAACTCATAAATCAACTAAAGAATACATCAGTTAACTGCAATGCATGGACAGTTCAGTGGAGACCAGTGTTAGAGGTGGGTGAAAGGGTGAGTTTACTATTAGTTGTGACTATAGCTGTGCATGAGATTTGCACACACATTGATTGAGATTGCCAATGAGGATTGCGCAGTACAAGCCAGTGGGATTCGAACTTGGATCTCATCATTATTTATCTTGGATTGCGCAGTAGAGGCAGGCAGACAGGTGGAGCAGATTGGAGCATGGGATGTGCATGATCTGAGCTTGTTTTGTGTGTAACAATTGGAGATAGTGTTGAGAGCTTGTGAGGAGTTTGTACTATGATTGTTACATGTTCTCTATCATTATAATATACAGATAGTTGGGGGTTTTCAGCTGTAAGTTTTCCCCATTACATACTGTGTTGATATGTGTGATTGATTAATGTTTCAATGTGCGCATGCGATTGTTTTTAATTCCGCAAATTGATGATCAATGGTAGAAGAGGTTATGTATTATGCATGAAGCTCAAATAGTGTGTAATCAGGATAATATCAGTGAATAAGTGATCTATTATTCAAATTTCTACAATATAATCATCATACAAAATTGAAATGGGAAAGATTTTCTAGGAACCCTTGGAAGTTGGAGCCATAGGTCCTACTATAGGCCTTTACTCAACACCCATGGTTATGGTATTGAAAAAAGAAGGTAGATGGTGCATGTGTTTATATTTCATGGTTCTCAATTAATTGACCATCATTTAGATAAATTTATCACTCCACTTATCGATGATCTCTTGGAAGAGATTCATGGAGCCAAGTTCTTCACTAAATTGGACCTTCACTCAAGATACTACTAGATTGAAATGAAGTTGGCAAACATCTTGAATATTTTCTTCTACATTCATGAAGATCATTACGAGTTCTTAGTGATGTCATTTGGATTTTGTAATGCTCCATCCACCTTTAACAACCTTATGATTTTTTTTAACCCTTATTACACAAATTTATGTTTTTATTCCTCAATGATAACTTGATATACAACAAAACTTGGGACTCGCATGTGGAGCTTATTAATAGAGCCTTGACACTCTAAGACCACTAGTTGTTCCTTAAACATTCCTAATGTTATTTTGGGGCTTCATAGTTTGAATAATTGGGTTAGATTAAGCTATGTGCAAGTTGATCCAAAGAAATTTGTGTCTAATTAAGATTAGCCACACCCCAAGACCTTGAAATATTACATGGTTTATCAAGACTTATGGGATATTACAAGAATTTTGTGAAGAATTATTGATCAGATTTGGATTAGGACCTAAGTGATAGCTCAAATTTCAAATTTTTCGAAAGTCTATCGAACCTGAGCGACCGGATAGATCTCTTCTTCCTGATTTTGGTGCCATGAACGGTTCGAAAAACCGACACCGTATGAAGAAGTTATCGCGATTTGAATAGTCCAGTAAATTGCAAATTTTTGACATTTGACCAGGGTTGATTGGTCAAAGGTACAGTCAGCAAAAAGAATATTCCAGGGAATATTCTTGGAATATTCCAGGGAATATTCTTGGAATATTCCCTGAAATATTCCCTTCAGGCCAATTGCAGGAGGACATGTGGCACAATCTGATTTTATGTATGGTTTTTGAAGGGCCAATTAAAGGGTGACACGTGGCTAGCCCTGAGGCCGCGATGTGTCCCTAAGACTGCGTTACAAAATTTTGATGGAGCGGACAGGGTTTGACCGCGAGACCTCCCTCTAGGCACATGGGTGGCTTACCAACCGCTCTATACATTTGATCTTAACCTTAATGTTTACAGCTTATATTTAAGGTTTAAAGGTTTCTTATGCGAGGGAGCGGAGGGGCCAACCCCTCCCCCATATGACCGCGTCCATGACACAAGGGCTAAAACCTAAAGGCAAACATTAACCGATAGTCTTGTGTAGAGTGATCACCTGGCGAGGTTACAACAAATGCTATCTCCGACGGTTTAAACCTTCAGAATTTTCCACAGCCACCAACGTAACTGTCGCTATGTCACATGGAAATGTTAGTGGTAACATTAACTCCGCATTTTTCATTAACCATCCACCATAACCAAAGTTTCAAATAGTCAAACCATGGTTTATCACGCGGATTCTGCCAAACAGTTAAGTTAGCCACGGGTTTGGGGTTGGCATGTGGCCACCCCAACCGCCACCATTAAATGCTGTGGTTTTTAGGTGGAGGTTTAGAGCCAGCACGCTATTTTGAGTGGGAATAGCTATTCTAACTCCATTTAAAGTAAAGTTCTCCACATTTAGTGGAGTTGTTCTAGGTGAAACTGGACCAATGAGTTGGAGACTCATTTTTCGACCATTCTGGGAGTGTGAATAGTCAAATTAGAATTTATTGGACATTCCAGAGCCATTGGTGAGGTTTTTAGAGCCATCAAAGAAATTTTGAGCATGATTTAGCTTCAGATAAGTTCCAAGGGCCACTAGGGCCATTAGTAGCCAGCCGCAGAATGAGGCCTAGCCAAGGCAGTTGGAGGCCATTTTCAGGAAACCAATAGTCAATTTTGGATGTTTCAGACGTTATGGAGCCATTGGTGAGGTTTTCAGAGGCATATGAGGACTTTTGAGTATGATTTTTCTTCAAATAAGTTCTAAGGGCCATTAGGGGCCACTAGGGGAATGAGGCATAACTAGAGAAGTGAGAGACCATTCTTAGCAAACTAGTAGTATATTCTGACTATTTTTAACCTTCTGAATCCAATGATGGGATTTTTAGAAGCTTTTTGAGACTTCTGAAGGCCGAGGTGCTTCAGAGAAGTTTTCAGTGAGCCCAGAGTCAGAGGGTGCCACCAGATGTTGGGGGCGTAACGATAGCAGCCAGAGGCCAATTTCAAAAAGTGAATAGTCTATTCTGACTATTTTGGACATTTTGAATCCATTGAAGGGATTTTTAGAGCCATTTGGAGAATTTTAGAGCCGAAGAAGCCACATGGAAGTTTCAGGGAGCCACTAGGACCACCAAGGCCACCAGGAGTTAGAGGCCTAAATTGGGGAGCTAGAGGTCATTTTGAGAAAATGAATAGCCTATTTTGGATGTATGATATATGGTGGAGAAGTAGAAAATTTTTTAGGGACAGAAAATGACTTCTAAGGGACTTAGTGCCACAGATAATCTCAGTGAAGCTTAAGGGCACTGACAGAAGAGGTCAAGTCAAAGGGAGCCTAGGTCCACTTCCAGAGAGATAGTTGCCATTCTAGGGGTATGATGGTATTCTAAACCCATTGGTATAGTCTAACTAACCATTGGAGTTAATTTTTACAACTTATAAAAGAAATTTTCCATCATAATCCCAAAGAGCCAAGTCAATTGACAAAAGCTTAGGGAGACGTAGCCCAAGACATATGGGTGAAATCCTTTATTAAATTTGCTGTTATGTGTGGATGTTTAATTTTCTACAATTTATACTTTTTGTACATGATTTTTTTCAACAAAAACAAATTTTTAATTCCTCACACATAAAGCCTTAAAACAGTTAAAAACACATACACCTGAATCAAGAATTCAATTCCGCACTATCAAGTATAAGCAAGATCTTAATTCGTTTTGACTGAGTGGGAGGTGCTTGCATAGCATAGCAATTTGTCCACCCATTTTAGATCAGGATGGTATCAGAGCACTAGGTTTCTTGCTTGAAAGAGCACAAGGTTTCTTGCTTGCTTGTTTGACTTGAAGGGTGTTTAGCAGTGTAAAGAATTTAATTGTTTGCAAATTGACTTATGCTTAGTTTGAGTTTTCTAGAGGTGAAGGGGAGCTACTGCTAGCTAAGTCTAGAAGAGGAAAAGAAGGAAGAAGGCTGAAAGCATCCTCCTTACCTAAAGGACCTCAAGGAAACCCTTGAAGTACAAGAGGGATTGTTTGCAAAAGAGGCTGCTTGAAGAAGAGCTTGAATCTACAACCATATTATTAAGAAGCTTTGTCAATTTTTTTTGAAGATTTGTGAATTTTTGTTGAATTTCTTTAATTCATTTACATAATGATGACAAATTCATCAAGTGAGGTTTCAAAATACTCCTCCTTTGCAATACTCTTTGATAAAGAGATGAAGCAAGACCTTTACATCCTTAAGGATATGGTGCAAAGTCTGTATGAAGATGGAAAGAAAAGCACTAGACCTCATGAGAAATTGGTTGCTATGAAGCAAGGAAAGAAGGACTTATTCAAAAAATGCATGAGATGGAGATGCAGCTCCATCATGCCCAAGAGGCCTTAACCAAACACATGCTTGAAGAAGAGGTAAATCACTCAAATTTGACTTCAATTTCCTCTTCAGATAGATGTGTAGGTTCATTTGAAAAACACACTAGAGGTACAGGGTCCAAGTTAATGTTAAAAATAGGCTATGAAGGCAAGGGTCTAGCAAAACATGCACAAGGCATGATATAACCTATTATGGTTGAGGAAAGGCCTAAGAAGTTTGGTCTAGGCTATGTTCAATCTTATGGAAAAAAATCTACAACCATGAAGGCACTTAAGACATTTCCAAGAAGAAATTTTGTTGCAAGTTCAAACCCACAAACATGTCAAGTTTGTATTCAAGATGAATATCATTGTGTGAAACCCATGTTGCAACAAGATGTTTGTAGACATGCAACTTATGGCGAGCAAGAGAGTTCTGACATCTATCAAGACATGAACATTGATGTAGGTTTTCAAAAGAGAACTGGAACCTCTACAAGTTCATCTCCTCAAGAAGGTAAACAATATGGACATGCAAAGAAATATTCGAGGTATAACTCTTCCCATAGTCAAGTTGTTGATGATTATATTAAGCATGACAATTGCAGTGCACATAATTGAAGCTGTAATAATAATTCCTTTTCAACTTTAAAGTAAGGCTTGTGCACTCTATCCATCTTATAAGTGTTTGATTCCAATAAGACTTTTATCTTGGATTATGATGCATTAGGTAGAGGTATGAAAGTGATGTTGATGAAAAAATTGTGCCCCTTTGCATTTACCAATAAGTAATTATATGATAGAAATTTAATTCCACCTATTAGAAAGAGATGGTGACCATCCTTCATGCAATTATTACTTGGTGTACATATCTCATTGATAGTTTCTTATAAATAAAGACAAATCATCATGATTTAAAATATTCTTGGACATAGGTTATCATATATGGAGCAACACAACTAGGTTATTGAATATGCTTAGGTATGATTTTAATAACATATATACAAAATGCAAACAAAATGTGGTGGTTTATTATTTATCACAAAAATATGAGGGAGGATCTCTCTTTTCATTATCCTTACCACACCTGATCGGTTCACATAGGTCGATCAAGAATGGATGGAAAAATGATACTATGGTTCAACTCATTCAAAGGCTATAAGAGGATCCCAACCCCCCTAGGGGATATACATGATGGAAATATACCTTAAAGTATGACGATCATATTTTTTATTACAAAATTTTCCTTTAAAATAACGGGTCTTAAAATAGTTGCATTCATCACCAATTGCAGGCCACTCTAGCTTTCAAAACAATTATGAATGAGCTAATTGCTCCTTCTTTTAATAAGGCATGAAAAAAAACATCTAAGATTTTTTAGATTCATGTGATGATTATTAAGGAACAAGGGTGAGATGGTGGTGACTCATGGGACCTTGCAACCACTATTGATACCAATCGGTATTTGGTCTAACATTTCCATGGATTTTATTATAGGCTTCTCAAAAACATGCAACAAATCGGCCATCATGGTGGTAGTCATCCACCTTTTCCTATATGGTAGCTCACTTTTGTGCCCTCTCACTCATTTACACCCTCCACATTTACACATGTTTTAATGGATCAAATCTTTAAGTTACATGGAATGTGCACTTCCATTGTGTCAAATCAAAGTCCCACATTCACTGATAAATTCTAGCAAGAGCTATTTAAAATTCAATTTTCACAATTGAAAATTATACCATTTTCTATCCTCAAACTGATGGTAAAAAAGGTGGTTAACAAGTGCTTGGAAACCTATATGAGATGGTTTACTTAAGAAAGGAACACCAATGGACATAATGGCTACTCTTGTAGAATTGTGGTACAATACCTTTTATCATGACACTACCATAATGACAAAGCGTAAATTTGTTTATGGCCAAGAACCTCATATGATGTTGTCTATGGACAAAAAATTCTAGGTTGTGGCTTCATATTTAGTTAGCACATATAATATTTATGAATCATATATCACCCTTCACACCAAAGAATAATTTTGCATGCACTTAAGGAAAATTTGGTTCTTGATCAAAATAAAATGAAGCAATAAGTGAACCAACGTCGTGCAATTGTTGTTTTGCAGAAGGAATTAGGTGTTTCTTTACATTCAACCCTTTAAATATACATCTCTAAAAGAGAAGGCCACTAGAAGCTTGCATTGGAGTTCTACGACCCCTATTAGATCCTCTAGTGCATCAGAAAAGTTGATTGCAAATTAGTTGTTCCATCCCATGACACAACAATACATCCAATCTTTCATGTGTCATATTTGAAGAATCCAGTTGGATTGAATCACATGGTATAAACTAGTGACTAATAACTTGATGAAGAAAGCTCCATTTAACCATTACTAGAACTAGTATTAGCTACCAAAGAGTATTGATTGTGCTAATGAATTGTCTAAGAAGTATTGATCCAATGGAAAGAAATGTAACCAAAAGATGCCACCTTGGAATAAAAAATGGTTTTATGACAATTTCCACACCTTAGCCTTAATGATGAAATTTCTTATTAATGGGAATAAATTGCTATGGACTTACCCTAATGATATGAAAATGGAGGAGTAACTTCTTCTCTAAAAATTTGACCGTCCTCTCATGCTTTGCAAGTAAACAAAATGGGCCTTAATGTAAACAAGTTTTATAATCTCTTCAAGGTGATGAATTATTTTTCACATTAACTTTTAAAAAGAAACTCATTTACATGAAACTCAAAATGGAAAACATGAAGAGTAGAAAAATATAATTTGATGAAGAAGTTCACCCCTCCTGGGCTACGTCTTCAGGCCTGCTTAAAATAGCTAGACCGTTATATTTATTTCAGTGGTAAAAGAGTACATGCAAATTGTTGAAAATTCAATGGCTTGTTTCCCCTACAAGGAAACATTCTCATGCAAATAATTATCACTCCAAAAGTATGCCCCCTACAACAGTTCATGAAAATTTCAACATGAAAAACACTCACACATCAAGTCCTTGTACTCCACCGAAAAACCAAGCATAACATGTACAACAACTCCACATTGAAATAATGAAAATATCTCGCAAAAACACATAATGAGAAAAGATAAATAAGAGTTTCACCATAGAAGTCACATCTATTGCAAATAAAATAATAAGGTTGTAAACCCCTTACAAGGTTCTCTCCATGCTCAAAATGCCTTCAAAACTGCATCAAACCTTTAATTGTTTCTAGCACTGAAATACTCAATCCTGCAAAAATTCCTTCCAAAAGTGCTCCAATAAGAAAACTGAGGCTACGAATGGATTTAGAATTCCCCAAAAGCCCTATCTGGGTGTTATCTGAGCTCTTATTGGGCTCAAAAAAATAAAAAAGTGAACAAGTTATGCCTCCTTGAACAACTTCTGTTATTCGTCCCTCAATTTGACAGAATCCCTTAACTATGAGGCATTTTCTCCCTTTAAACAATTCAGGAGGCGACAATTTCGCTTGCAAATAGTGCATTTTTTCTCTTCATTAATTTTCTCAATAACCCCCTAAGTGAAAAATTAGGGCTACATGGGTGCATACGCCCGGGGGTTGGGGCCAACTGTCCACCCCTGCCGACCAAGCGTCTCCACTTGTTGCTGCTAGTCACACTGGCCGCCGTAAATCATGGGTGGGGCCTGACGGTCTGCTCCTCCTCCATAGCACTTCCCACATGGTCATAACCTCTTGATGAGAACCAAGGGCTAGGACCAACGACCTGCCATCACCGCTTGCACCTCTAGTGTTTGTATGGGTGTCCTGAAACCTAGGGTCGGGGATACCATCCTGCCCTTCTCCACCGAGCGCTCAACCATTAGGGGAATTTTGAGGTCTAAAATGGGCCTCCTAAAAAAATTATAAAATAATAGTGGAAATAATAAAATAATATTAGATTACATCATCAAATTTTAGAGGGAAAAAAGAAAAAATATTTTTTCAACTCATATTTTCAACTAGTCTCCCTATGGCTTTACTCAAATTTCGAGTGGATGTAGAATTTGATTCCTCATCCATGGATTACCCATGTTCCATACTTTCGATGGACCCTACTACATAGAAAATGAGAAATACATGAAACATGTGATTGCAATCATGTTTTTTTTCATGTATTTCTCATTTTTCATGTAGCAAGGTCTATCAAAAGTATGCAACATGGGTACTCCTTGGATGAGGAATTAAATTTTGCATCGAAAGAGTACTCCCGATCGAAATTTGAGTAAAACCTTAATGAGATAAGTTGAAAATACGAGTTGAAAAAGTAGTTTTATTATTTTTTTATTTTTTTAATACTTTTACTTTTTTACTCCAGAAATGGTGAATCATCCCCCATGGTTGACATCATCATCTTGAATCCTATTGGTTCTTATAAAGTTTATTTTGGTTGTACATTTTTCTTAGGAGGCCCATTTTAGATCTCAAAATTCCCCTAATGTGTATCTGCTAAGGGTCATATGGTTGACATTGTGACCAGGAGCTAGGGCTAGTCCCCACCCCCTTTGAATATCTCCTTCGTCACTGGTCCTGTGGACGGTGTTGTAACTAGGGGCTAGGGCTAACACCCAACCCCTCTCCCCCATATGCGCAATAGTTAAAATTTAAATATAATCTGAGACTTGAATAGAGTAAGAACCATCTTGATGGCGAGACGATAAGGCGTCGAGGTTGGTTACAACAGGTATGGGGTTCGACCCCCGCCGAGGCCTTCGAACTTATTAACAAAACTTTTTCCAATGATGAGGTGCCACATGGCAGTCTCCAGTTAGGCCATGTGGCAACCTCGAATTGGGCCACCCAAACACTACGAACCAATCAAATGATGCCACCACATATTATATGGAGTCGACACTTGATGAGATGTGATTAGTCCACCATATGCCCAGTTGGCATGCTGAAATCATCATGACATTAGTAGTACGGACTTCCCAGTCAACAACCTAGTCAACACACCTGCAATTTTTTTTTTTTTTTCAAAAACTTCAGAACATCATAACTTTTTCATACAATGTTGGATTTAGGCGATTAAAGCGTCATTGGAATCAGAAAAACAAACACTACAACTTAACGCCATTTTTAGGAGATTCTTGGCATTTTCATTTTTTTAGCCTAATTTTGATCTTCGAATCATACCTCCCCACTAGGATTTTTTGGACCCCAAGGTCCTCTTATTATATCCCACCAACCAATGGCTTCTTTCTTTTCCAATACATGGAATCTAGATGTGCCACACCTCACCCCAAGTGCATTAACAATGAATCACCCCCTACTAGGGAGTCCATAATCCACCGTGCTAACAATGCAATGTACAACTGTCCTTTGCTCTAGTCCTTCAGTTCTTCTACTTCAAGAAGATCTCTTCCCAATATGTTATAGGGATCCTAAGTAGTTATCTCAACCCTCAACCTCTAGGGGACCCAAGCTGTTATAGGGATATAGATATTCCATCCCAACCCACAGCCTTTAGGGACCCATGCTGTTACAAGGCTCCAAAGACCTCTGTCTCAACCCACAACCTCTTGGAACCCAAGCTGTTATAGGCTCCATGGATCCTATCTCAACCCACAACCTCTAGGGAGCCTAAGATGTTACAGGGCTCCAAATTCTAGCTCTCAACCCACAACCTCTAGGGACAAAGAACTGTTCCTTTCTGTTCTCTTCTCTTCAAGTTTGCTTGCTGAAAGTGTCTGTTGGAGTCTTGAATTCAGTCCCTTCTTTGTCTGCCTCTAATAGAATATCGGTTCCCTTGCTGCAAGGAGCTCTAGAACGGTCTTTCTCCTCAAGGTCCAAAGCCTCTCTCTTCGAATCCCTTTATGTGGTGTGATTCCATTTCCTTTTTGTTCGAATGCTATCTTTCTTGTTGATCTCCCTTCTCTAAGTGCTCTCTCTCTGGTACTCATGAAAATGCTGCCAATTTTTGTTTAAGCTCCTTCTTTTCTTATTTTTCTTGGTCAACATTCTTGTCCACCTCAATTACTATTGTGTCCTTGTTATTTTTGCAACCTTCATAACTTCGTATCCTCTTTCTTGTTGTGTTTCCTCAAGTAAGCATGGGCTTGAGTACTTTTCTCAACTCATTTAATTGTAGGAGTCAATTCATTAACTTCTCGCAACATCCAACCTTCAATGGTTGTCCTAAAACTCAAGTTTCTTGTTTGCATAAGAAACAATCACTTCCCAAGCAACAATTCTCCTCCCCCAACTCTGGAATCTTTGTCGCTTGGCTTAATCCCCTTTTTAATTTTTATTTGAACATTGCAAATTATTTACCTTATATTTACAATGTGGCTTATACGAGACATTTGGGTGGGGCCGTTACATTTGGTTTTGGGTAAAAATAAAATGAAGAAATAAGCTGACCAACATTGTTCAAAACATTTGTTTCTAGAAAGGGATTAGGTATTTCTTCACCTTCAACCCTGTCGATAGAGAAATATAAAAGACAAACACCACTATATGTTTGCATTGGAGTTCTATGGCCCCTATTAGATCCTCTAATGCACTACATAAGTTCCCTACAAATTAACTTTTCCAATGGCCTCCAAGATACAACCATTCTTTCACATGTCTTGTTTGAAGAAGGTGGTGGGATTGAATTGTAGGGTATAAACTAGACTATGATAACTTGGTGAAAAGGGTCTATTTAACCATGACTAGAAGTAGTATTGGCCACCATAGATTGATTATGCTACTGAATAGTCTAAAGAGTATTAATGCAATGGAAATATATGTTTGCAAAAGATACTACCTTAGAACCAACAACAATTTTACAACAATTTCCATGCATTCAACCTTAATGATGGTGTTATCACTCTATAATTTATAAGATTGGCGGGACTAAATTATAAAGAACAACATCAAAATCGCTTGAAGCCTAGGATCTAGCCCTCCTAGACTCAAAGAGGGATCTCTCTATAAGATTTAGATCTATTTTAAGCTTTCTGATATTAGGCTAGTTAAGTTAAGCACGAGAGTTGTTTTGTTTGATTGTTCATGGTTGGATTTAAGGGGCTTCTTTAAATAGCTTCCATTGGGCTATGGAGTCAAAATAGGCTGGGTGTGTACATCAAATCCAAGAGCGAAGGCAAGGCAAGCCAGTTGTGAATACAACTGTTTATAGCTGAGTGGAATTATGAAATGGAGAAGGGTGCTTTCGGTAATGACTTAAGAGCAATGAATAATTCTTAAACCATACATCAGAAGAAAAGATCGAAATTGCAAAGACAGTCAGAATTAAGGTACTCTGAACAGTAAATATTTATCTAACATTCTTGTTTTACCATCATAATTTTAAATGAGCCACATAAAAAGATTACAGTGGGAAAACATTAAACGTGAATAAGGAAAAACATCACCAGGATAACACACCACATGAATCTTGTAGACTGATCTCTTTATTGATGCTCCAGCTTGGAAATTACGAAGAATTTCAATGAAAAGTGCTTACAAACGAGGTTCCAACCCTTTTTACTGAATACAATGCTATATTTAAACTAGTTGGAACTGATTGTCGTTATCAGAAGGGAAATCAGTTTGTTTATTACAAAGTCACTGAACTCTAACATGAGCATCTCGTGCATGGAAAATTTGGAACGGTTCGTCTAACATTTGTTCACAGTTACTATGGAACCTTCACTCAATGTAACAAATTTAAACAGATGCCTAAAGTTATCACAAAGCCGTTTATTCTGTGCTGTAGCGGCCTGCCGTGCTGGCACATCTGATTCACTGGATCATGCTGATGTAGATACTTCAATGAGCTGCCTGTTTTGTCCTCCTGCTAAATAGTCATCCTCCCCGGAGTCCACATAGATTTTCCCATTCCCTTTGAGCCAGAATCATAGCTCTATTCAACTTTCTGTAGACTTCGTCAGTCTCAGTGTACTTCAGAAATGTTGGCCTTAGCTGAAAAAGGTGCCTAATCTTGTGCTGTATGAAGACATCATTGCTGATAACTTCATAAAAGCTTTAGCTGTCATAGTGTTCTTCATGTTTGTATGCTTGGATGTATCCTTTGAAATCTCTGTGAGCCTTTTTACATAATCCATCCTTAGCATCAGCTTATCATTGATAACAAATAAGGAAGGCAATCCATTTGTGTTCAGTGGCTCAGTCCAATTGAAAAATCTACTTACTCTGATCTCCAGCTGATGACATCTTTCTTCTAACTGTGTAAATAGACTCTTCTTGTTTAACACCCTTTTTACCTCAAGAATGGTGGTTGTCATGTCTTCCAATTGAAATTTTTCCAATTCATGACTGCTTTTAGAATTTAGGAATATGATGTTGTTGTTGGTAGTTTGAGGCTTATCCTCAAGTTCATCGTTTTCCTTTTCAATGGAAAATTTCACTAAATTAATTAAATCCCTCTGTTCAAAAATTATTTTAATTGATGGCCATATATCATTCACAGATTCAATTATATCTAACCAAATAATTTCCTTAACTCTTCCTACCATATTTCCAATTGAAGATTCCTACAGGGACTTCTACAGACTTTCATTTAACCTTTTTCTGATATGCAACTTTGTGGCATGTGCTAAATATTTCTTTTTAATCTGATCTTTTAGGTCATTGACTTGATCTTTCATCTTTCTAATTTCTATTGTCTGTAAGGACATGTTCTCCATTGCCTTATTTAGTTGCTCAGTGCCTTCCCCTGGTGTACCTGTAGTTGTTGTAGATGCTGGAATCATTGTAAGAGGAACTGCTTGAAGGGGAATCATGGCCTTAGCTGCTTCTTTTTCTACTCCCTTCACTGCATCCCTTATTGCCTTCTATCTTTCATTTATCTTTTTATCCATCTCACTCTGCATTTTCTTGAGTTGTTCTGCTTGTTCGATGATCAATTGCAACATTTCTTCCTTTTTTGTTTCATTTGATTCTATCTCCTTGGCCATAGGATCTTATTTCACTGGCATCTTGAACTACCTCCTCAAGGCAGTTATGTCTGCATTTTTCTTCCTCACAAGTGTTTCTACCACTTCTAGGTTTGATGGGTCATACCCCATTTTCATTACTAAATCCTCCAGGGATTTAATATTTGTGTCTTTGGCCATGGAAGAGATCCTTTCCATCTTTTGCTGTGACTATGCGTTGGACAAAGTAACCTGCAACTTTGAGAGGCTCATAGCTGTACTGGTCAAGGTGGAGGAGATCATATCTCCTCTCTGCTTGGGCATCTCCATTTGGTTGATGGGATGAATTTCCTTTACATCAAACTTAAAAGAGGTATTCTTGTAGTCTGATGCACCTTTGGGCTGAGGAATTTGTGCTTCCAAGATTGCCATCTTCATTGTTCCCTTCTCGGTGTCAAAAGATGATAGAAGTATACTCCAGGAGCTACTTGTTTGTTTCCAGAATTGATTGTATGTGCTGGCTTTAAGAATTTCATTCCTCCTTTTGATTTCTTTGAAATTATCATAGATGTCTTCCTCTTTTTGCTCCGTAGTGGATGTAGGAGTATGCACATCTTGTTGTTGAAAGGGAACAGCGACAGAAGATCTTGAGAAGACTGCTTGACCACTTGCAGGAGATGATCTTCATGAATCTTTGATTGTGATAATAGTTTTATGATCTTTCTCACCACTCTGGTCAATGTCCAAGCGGATTTTGGCCCTCTTCCTGTATTTCATTTTGAATTTTTTAGTCGAGGGGTCAATATCCATGTATGTTTGATCTTCCCTGGTCCTCTTGCTCCCTAATTCCTTTTCTGGTTCCTTTCCTTTGTCATCTTGTGCTCCTGCAACTTTTCTCCCTTGTGGAGTAGGTGTTTGAATTCCTAAAGTAGATATGATCTGCTCCCATGCCTCTTGGAGGGTGTCTGCTACCCATTCTTTTTTATTCATATATTGTTCAATTTCCAATCTGTGAGCATGAATGTAGGGTGTGGACTTGTTCTCCACCCTCTTCTTGGAGATGATCCCCATAGGATCATAGGACCAAGTGAAGCTATTTGTGAACTTCATATCTTTCAACCTTTTATCAGCCTCATCCCATACTGCTCTGTTGTTGCAAATAAATGTACCAATATGTGATTTGATCCTGAATTGTGACTTTTAATTGGTAGAGACAAAATGCACCTCATCTGCATTTATCATTTGTCTGATATACGTGAGGGAAAATATTCTCACAGTGAGGTACTTGGAAGTTTGTATGGGGCGAAATCACTACCATAAACCTTGATCTATGTGTAGTTCTGGTAGAGATACCAGTCTTTTGTTCTAACCTGATCTATCAATTGCATCACCTTCTTTATCTCCTCACTAACCCTTGGCTCTGCAGAACGGCTGAGTGCAATGATTGCTGGGTGAATAAACAAGTCTACAAAGCTTTTGTAGGAGTAATTATCCTGCTCCTTCATCAAAAAAGTAGTCCAAAATATCATTGATTGTTGTTGAGAATCACCATTCAGCTTCACCATATCAAATTGAAACCTATTGGATTGAAAACAAGAAAACATGTACACCAAAACTGAGGTGTATTTGAATACCTCTTCTGTCTAAAACTTTAGGAGTTGCTCATGAATTTCATCTACAAGAAATTGTGCATAGTTGAACATGATTTTGGGCTGAGCATCTGAGGAAAGAATAGATAAGAAACCAATTATGGCTTCATATACCCACTGATTATTATGGTACCCCAATAAGTAAGATAAAAGTATAACAATTTGCTGGGTCCTATCAGGAAATATGGATGATGGATATGGGGGACTCTTGGTAGGCACTAATGCATTGGTAGCCATGAATAATTCTAAGGTTTTGGCCCTGCTAGTGGAATCTAGATTTTGGTATAGATCTACAAGGGCCTCATATGAAAAAGGGATAGTGTTCTAAACAATGGGGACCTACGTCATCTCTTGAATGGATGGGGCATTGATGTAAAACAAAGTTTCTTCTGCAGGGTTCACTTGGGCTCTTCATTTAATGTAATAGCATGATTTTCATTTTCTGATTAGTTCGGGGCAGCTATGGGTTCTGGGAAAAATGTAAAAAGGAAAATTGGTTTTCCAAAGGCCTGTACTTTAATTTCTTGAAGGAATTTGTCCTCAAGGTAGCAGTAGACATCGAACAAGTCGAAGTTAGACTCTGTCTTGTGGATCTTGTAATCTCTGTCAACCAGGGGTATGTGATCTACATCTACCTAAGGGTAGATTATGGGGTTAAAGGGCTCTTGGTATTTTTAGGGAGGCATGCTTCTTCAGTGTATCTTGTTAGGTCCCTATATTACTAGTATAGTCCCTTATTATTGTTAGTGTTACCCCCTTATTGTTATTATTGTACCCCTGTAACCCCCATATTGTTATTATTGTGCCCTTAAATTATTATTGTTAGGTCGGCTAGGATTACATTGTGGCCCACTAGGATTACATTGTGGCCCCATGGACTCCAATATATAGAAAGGAGGTTTTGTAATTTGAATCATCCAAGAATTGTTCATTAATGTAATGTACTGGAGGTTGCCCCCTCGAAGTGGCTTATTTCTAAGGTGTTGATATCTCTTTTCTTCTATTTTTGGAGCTTGTTTCACAACATTTGGTATCAGAGCTTTGAGATTCGAGGGTTTCGCTGCTCCAAACAAGTCAACGTGGAATTTTTGCTACAATTTTTTTTCTACGAAGGTTCAGAATTTGAAATTTTTAGAGTGCGAAGCCGAAATCCTGAGGAACATCGTCACAAAATTTTAGATCTTGGTTCACAATATTTTAGGAGATATGATTTGTGTAAGTTAGGTCATTTTGCAGGCTCCTGAATTTATCCTAAACAGGTCATCATGGTATTTTCGTAATAAATTTTTTTCTACGAAGGTTCAGAAGTTGAAATATTTAGAGTATGAAGCCCCAATCCTGAGGAACATCGCCAAAAACTTCCAGATATTGGTTCGCAATATTTTCGGAGATATGATCTGTGGAAGTTAGGGATTTTTGAGGCTTCAGAATTTCATCTCAAAGAGGTGATCGTGGGAAAATATTCGTAGCTCTCTCTCTGAGCATTGGATTGGAATGCCGTGAAAAGTGGCCGCAAGTACACAGACTGTAGTTTTCGATCTATAAATTTCAGAGCCAAAGGAGGAAAAAGTGACATGTGGGAAGTTGTACAAGTTCGCTCTACTGAACCAGTCCAAAATTGGGTCATTGTGGGAGATTGGACATAACTTTTCCTTGAATAATCTAAATCAAATCAAACCTGTGGCATTTGAAAGAAGCTTTAGAGGTCTACTACAGGGCCGAATTTTAGATATTGAGGATCCGCAATTATAGAGATAATTCAATTTCAATATCAAGCGCCTCAAAAGCAAGTAAAAGGTGTGTATTTTATTTATTTATTTATTTTATTTTATTTTCCGAATTGCATAAGTGTTGTTTGAAGAATCAAGTTGAATTGATTCCAAGGGCATATTATAGAATAGATATCAGTATTGGATTCTAAAATGGCCCCTAAAAAGAATTCAACACCCATTAAGCCTTTAGAAATCTCTACTATGACTCATGAAGATGAAGAATGACAACATGACATATCAAAATTACAAGAGCAAGTGCAACAAATTTCGCTCTCGCAAAGAGCAACAAAAAATGACATGGAAGTTTTCAAGAAAGGCATGGAAACTAAGGTGGATTTTTTGAAGAAAGGCGTGGAATCTAAGATGGATGGTTTGAAGAATGGCATGGAATCTAAGATAGATGGCATGGAAGCCGGCATGGAATCTAAGATGGATGGCATGGAATCTAAGATGGATGACATGGAAGCTAAAATGGAAAACATGAAGAATGATATAAAATCAAACATGGATGGTTTGACAAATTTGATACAAGAAATGTTTCCTAATGGTGAAAAGATAGTAGAGGAAACTCATGATGAGAACAAAATAAATGTTAATCGTGATTTCATTAAATCTAATGTTGGCAGGAAGAACCACCATATTCCAAAAATGGATATGAGGAAGTTTGATGGAAAGGATCCTGTAACATGGATACTACAGATGGAGCAATATTTTGATCTCCATAACGTGCAAAACAGACAAAAGGTACACATTGCAACTTTACATATTGCAACTTTACATTTAGAACAAAATACATTTGTATGGTATCGATGGCTTTGCTCCCGTAAAAAAATTGTCACTTGGTAATTTTTTACGGAGGAAATGATAGCACATTATGAGGATACAAAGAGCAACAACTTCTTTAGCCAATTGATAAATCTCAAACAAAAGGGTTTAATGGGGGAGCATGTTGAGGACTTGCAAAAATTGAATATAAGGGTAACTGATATTCCATAGGAACACATGATTGATCTCTTCATAGGTACTTTAAAGGATAACATCCAACATGAAGTTCGTGTTTTAGAACCTGATTCATTGGAGAAGGCATTCAGGTTGGCAAGAAAATTCGAATGTAAAATTATGGCGACAAGGAAGCCTACCACTCACTTCTATAAAGAGGGAAGTGTTGCTACTCCTAGATTTTCACAACCTACAAGGTTGACACCACAACAATTGGAAGAAAATAGAGCAAAAGGGCTTTGCTACAATTGTGATAGAAAATACACTAAAGGCCATAAGTGTGCTGAGAAGAAATTATTTTACATAGATTATGAAGAGGAAGAAGAAAATGAACAAGAAGCGGATATACACCAGGAACCAACCCAAGAAGAGGAAGAAATTAGTCCGACCATATCATGTAATGCATTGGCAAGAATTACCACTCCTCAAACTCTCAAGATAGAAGGACATATCAAGAAGAAAAAGGTAATAGTGTTGATTGATTCAGGTAGTACCCATAATTTTATTCATTGTAAGGTAGCCAAGGAATTGAATTGTTTCCTATACCCAGCACCAAAATGTCGAGTGATGGTTGCAAATGCATGAACTATAAATTGCTTTGGAAAATGCCATAATATCAATCTAACCATGGGGGAATATGTATTGAATAGTCCAATGCTTTCCATTCCTATGGGAGGTGCTGATGTTGTACTAGGAGTACAATGGTTACAATCTTTGGGGACGATAGCTTTTAATTTTCAAGAACTTTTCTTGAAATTTTTTTTCAGAAGGAAAGGAATTCGAATTACGGGGTATTGCAGGGAAGCTGGGAAAGATAATAAGCTCTAATGTCATGACAAAGTTTCTAAAGAAAGAACAACGAGGCATAATTGCACAATTATGCTCACTAGAAGTTCCAACATCAAAATCATCTATTTCTGCAGATCTCCAAAAAGTCTTGGACAATAATTCCAAGGTTTTTGAAACTCCAAAAGGAATCCCACCTATTCGTGATCATGATCATGCTATTCAATTGATTCCAGGAAGCGTTCCTCCAAACATCAGGCCTTATAGATACCCTTATGTCCAAAAGAGTGAAATTGAGCGTATGATTGCAGAAATGTTAGAGGCTGGTATAATTCAACCTAGTCAAAGTTATTTCTCTGCTCTTGTAGTATTGGTACACAAGAAGGATGGATCATGGCGCATGTGTCCAGATTATAGGGAGCTCAATAAGCTCACCATTAAAGATAAATTTCCCATTCCTGTGATTGATGAATTATTGGATGAAGTACATGGAGCAATTTATTTTACCAAGTTGGATCTTCGTTCAGGATATCATCAAATTAGAATGAAGACTGAAGATATTCCAAAAACAACATTTCGAACTCATGAGGGTCATTATGAATTTTTGGTCATGCCTTTGGCCTTACCAATGCACCTTCTACATTTCAAGGGTTGATGAATTCCATTTTCAAACCCTTCCTTAGAAAATTTGTGCTAGTATTTTTTGATGATATACTAATCTACAACAGGTCTTGGAAGGATCATGTTCAATATGTTGACAGGGTGCTCAAACTATTGGAGGAGAAACAATTATATGAAAAAACATCCAAATGTTTCTTTGGAGTACAAGAGGTGGAATATCTGGGTCATATTGTATCTCACGAGGGTGTTAAGGTAGACTCTAACAAAATTAAAGCCATTAAGGAATGGAAAGTCCCCACAACCATAAAGCAGTTGCGAGGATTTCTCGGGTTAACAGGGTATTATCGCAAGTTTGTTAAGAATTATGGGAGAATAGCAGCACCTCTAACAACATTATTGAAGAAAGATGCATTTTCATGGACTCCTCAAGCAACTAAGGCCTTTGAACATCTTAAAGAGGCAATGTGCCTAGCACCGGTCTTAGCTATGCCAGACTTCACAAAAACCTTTATTGTGGAATGTGATGCCTCAGGAAATGGAATTGGTGTTGTTTTAATGCAGGAAGGAAGACCCATTGCTTTTGAAAGTCGTCCAATCAAAGGAAATTATTTACATAAAGCTATTTATGAGAAGGAAATGTTAGCAATACTGCATGCACTAAAGAAATGGTGAACTTACCTAATGGGAAGACACTTCAAGGTAAAACTGATCATGATAGTCTTAAACACGTTTTGGAACAAAGACTATCTTCAGAAGAGCAGCAAAAATGGGTCACAAAGATGTTGGGTTATGACTTTGAAATAATCTACATAAAAGGAAAGCTTAATGTTGTTGCAGATGCACTCTCAAGAAAGAATGAAGAGGTGGAAGCATTGCTTTGTGCCATTTCTATTATCCAACCAGATTGGATAACTGAAGCAAGAGATGAATGGAAGAAGGACAAAGATGTATGGACACTCATTCAAAAGTTGCAAGAAGATCCTAGTACATCTGATACATTTAGTTGGAAAAATGATTCCTTATGGTACAAAGATCGCTTATATCTTTGTAAGAATTCCCAACTAAAACAAAAGATTCTTCTGGAATTGCACACTTCTCCTTTAGGAGGACACTCAGGATTTTTAAAAACTTACCACAGGGTGAAGAAAGAATTTTTTTGGGATGGCTTTAAATCTGATATTCGAAAGTTTGTGGCGGAATGTTTGGTTTTCCAGCAGAATAAAGTGGAAACAATTAAGACCCCAGGACTTCTACAACCTTTATCCATTCCAAGCCAACGTTGGGAGGAGATTTCAATGGATTTTATCACAGGTTTACCTAAGTCCGAAGGAAAGAGTGTCATCATGGTGGTAGTTGATAGACTTACCAAGTATGCACACTTTTGTGCATTATCTCATCCATTTAAAGCTAGTATAGTTGCTACTACATTTATGGATAGAATTCAAAAGCTACATGGAAGCCCAAGGGTTATTGTGAGCGACAAAGATCCCATTTTTACTGGAAATTTTTGGACGGAGTTATTTTCTTGTTTGGGTACTCAATTGGCTCATAGCTCATCTTATCATCCTCAATCTGATGGTCAAACTGAGATAGTAAATAAATGTTTGGAAGGATATCTTCGTTGTTTTGTATCCGATAAACAAACACAATGGGTCAAGTGGTTACCTCTTGCTGAATGGTGGTATAACACTTCCTTCCATACTGCAGCAAAAATGACCCCATTTATGGCACTTTATGGATATCATCCACCATCCATCACATCATCTTTAAGGGAAAATTCGAAGGTTCAAGCAGTGGAAGATCACATCGAGCATCAGCAAGAAGTTCTCCAACTTTTAAAGGATAACCTGAATTTGGCACAAAATCGAATGAAACAACAGGCAGATCAACATCGCAGCGAGAGAAGTTTTGATGTAGGAGATTGGGTATTTTTACGGCTACAACCATATAAACAAATGTCCTTCAAGCAAGCTAAGAAGGATAATAAATTATCGCCAAAGTACTATGGTCCTTACAAGGTGTTGCAAAAGATTGGTACTATGGCATACAAATTGGAGCTTCCTGCTTCTTCACGAGTGCATCCAATTTTCCATGTTTCATGCTTAAAGAAGGTTATAGGTGAAAATATTCCAGTTCAAACAATATTGCCCGAACTTGATGAGGAAGGAAAAATCATATTGGAACCTGAAGCAGTCACGGAAACAAGAACTCGACAGCTAGGAAATCGATCAATTTCAGAATATCTCATTAAGTGGAAGAACTTACCCACTGAAGATTCTACATGGGAGGATGAGAATTTTATATAGAAGCACCCAGAGCTACTCAAGCGTCGAGGACAAAACTTTTTGAAGGCGAGGGGCATGTTAGGTCCATATATTACTAGTATAGTCCCTTATTATTGTTAGTGTAACCCCCTTATTGTTATTATTGTATCCCTGTAACCCCCATATTATTATTATTGTGGCCTTAAATTATTGTTGTTAGGTCGGCTAGGATTACATTGTGGCCCACTAGGATTACATTGTGGCCCCATGGACTTCTATATATAGAAAGGAGGTTTTGTAATTTGAATCATCCAAGAATTGTTCACTAATGTAATGTATTGGAGGTTGCCCCCTCGAAGTGGCTTATTTCTAAGGCGTTGATATCTCTTTTCTTCTATTTTTGGAGCTAGTTTCACAACATATCTTCTTTCTCAACCTGTGATGAAGAATGGGGAACAAAGAAAGGGAAATTGCTATGAACAGAGTTTGGGGAAGGGAAAAATTAAAATGAACCAGGGACAAAGTTATAATAGAACCTTGACTGAAAGTGTGGAGACTTGATGATTTTTCCTGGATGAGAGAAACCCTTCCCTTAATTGCGGTTCTCTGTGATTAACCTGCGAATTTGAAGATCTACAACAACTTTGACAATAATAAGCAGAGTAGAATCTACTTTTATTTCGAGCTTTGACTTTAAAACAACGACTTGGTGGCGTGGGGGTGGCACGGGTCCATTGGGTAATGACCCGACACTTTATGGTGCAATGGCTGTGTTGGCGGGGGGTGATGGGATAGGATGGAGGGAAAAGGTGGGAGCATACGTGGTGCTAGTGGTGCGGATAACGGTCAATAGGTGCGACGGTATGGTTGCACGGTGAAACCGTTTTCAGAGGGGGGGTATGAGTGGTGAGTTGTAATGGAGTGTGGGGGGGGGGGTGTGAAGTATTATGGGCATGCCACATAGCAGGAATGGTGGTATGGGATACTGCCCATTTCAGACCCCCCCCCACCCCCCTTTGTTAATGTTTGGCGGCTGAGGGGGGGCCAAAAATAAATGTGAACCATCCGTTGTGTGGGGGTGAGCAGAGATGGCAGGTAGATGCAGGAAGGTTTACGTAGATGTGACATGGTGGGAAGGTGGGCCCCAACTATATCGCAATTTCAAGGTCGAAATATTTTTGTTATGAGCGGCAAAGGCAAATGTTAAACCTGTGATGCGATGTGTGACGACAGGGAAGGTGACGTGGTAGCGCCGAGGTGGGACTGCCTGCAGATTGCAGTTGGGGATTTTTTTTGGTGAGTAGCGGGGGTAAATGTTAAAACTAGTGATGTGCGAAGTGTGACGAGCGGGAGGTGATGTGGCCGGGAAGGTGGGGCTCGACGCATATCGCAAATCGCAGGACAGAGGTTTTATGCTATGAGTGGTGGGGGAAAATGTTAAAACATGCGATGTGTGATGACAGGGAAGGTGACGTGGTAGGGCAGAGGTGGGGCCACTCACATATCGCAGTCAGGGAGTTTTCGTGGTGATCAGTGGGGGTAAATGTTAACAGATGCGATGGGGCCACATCGCAACATCGAAAGTTTAACTTGTGACAGCTTATCATTAAAAATAAAGGTTTCTGATTGCGATGTGCGATGGGTGGCGCGGAAGGGGGGCCCACTTGATATCCCATCGGGAGTTTTTTGTGAAACTGTAATGGATTTGCAAGGTACATTTGCGAAATTCTGATGTGAATTGCGGTTTGGGAATCGGTAGGACTTGTATAGGACTTAGGATAAAATAAGGTGCCCCTCAACTGATTTTGAATTCCAAACTCTGCCTTCTCCTTTCCTTTTTCCTCCTTGACCTTTCTACCTACCCAAACTAACCACCTAACATTTTTTTTTCTTTTGTAGGGTGCATTTGGACTTGTAGACCCTGAAACATTTTTCTTTTGAACTTCTAACCTAACCTCTATCCCTTATTTCTCCTATTGGTTCAGATTAAGTTGTTGAACCAATCTCATTTTCTACCTATCTACTGATAAACCAAGATTAAACAGTTTGGCAAATATTTATTTTCTAACCTATCAACAGAAATTGAAAGTTGTCCAATCATGAGTAAATTGTATGACTGGACAAACCTATCTAATGAGTAGTAGCATTTGGACTTGCAACACTTTCAGTTTTTTTTTTGGGGTTTTCTTTCTTTTTCTCTTTTATTTTTATTTTTATACCCTCTTTCCTTTATTTTTAATATTTTTTTATTGGAAATCATTTGAATTTTGAAAATCCTTTCAACAATGAAAACTTTGCAAGAAGTGTGAAATATTCAATCATCTTGAGATCCTATAATTTATAGGGTACTAACAGATGGCATTACTTGTAAAAGGGTATAAAATGCCATGGTCTTAACCTAACTTCCTTACTTTATGTGTACTTGAAAGTTATGTTATAGGAATTAATGATGGGGAATCTTATGTTGACGCCTTTCAAGATCACCATTGATGAGAAATTTGGCATGAAAGACATGGAAGATCGAAGGAAGCATCAAATTGGTCACACCCTTATATATTTCGCAAACTCATTTTCTTTATGCTAAATACTTTGAGTGGAAAGATATATGTATCTTTGCCAATAATTATGATAAGTTCTGAGGATATCATCAAACATGAAATGATTGTGAGAAAATAGAAGCCCCTTGATGTCAAAATCTTAACCTTTCCTAGCTTAGGTTCAACTTATTCTAGAGTTATAATTTATAGATCATCCTTAAAGAAATTTAAAGTTTTAAATTTAAAGCAAATATCTTTAACTAAAAAAGAAGATTGGGCTTTCATGTCCATTTAAAACAAGTTTATTTTACATAAATTTTTAATAATAAATGATTTATTCTTATCAATTGTTATTTATGTGTAAGTTGCAACTTTAGTTGTTGTGTCTAGAGACGCTCTACAACATAGAATAGGGGCAATGTTGTAGTGGTGTACATGTTTGTTTGTAAACATTTACATGTAAGCTCAATTAACATAAATAAAAACAATAAAAAATACAATGTTATGTCAGTTGTAAAAAAAACACATATATAAACACAGATATATAAATATACAAACAAATCATGCAAATCACTCATCTGTACTATGGATCTAAACACTCTACAACCCAGTGTAGGGGAGATTTTGCAGTATCCAGAAATAAGAGTAAACATTCAAATGTTGGCTTAATATATGATACATGTAGTGTCCATAAAATAATGCACCAAATAAAAAATAATAAAAAGAAAACATGGTGTAGTAGTAAAATGTAAAAAGTAATAAAAATAATAAATCATTTCAATCCAATTTGTTATTATTGTAAATTTGCTTTTATTGATAAAATTACAAACAATTTTTCTTAGCTAAAATTCCTAAACACATTCACATTAAAATAAACTTAAACAACAATGATTAATATTCATAACCATGATGTTTTACAAAGTATAATTAGTAAACATATAAAAACTTAGTAAATTTAATAAATAAACATATAATTAAAACTAATAATATCTCTAAATATAGAAATGTAAAATATAAAAATGTAATATAAATAGTAGTTATAAATTAAGATCCATTTAATAATATAAATTAAAATATTCATATTTATAACCATTATATTTCAAAATTTCATATTTAAATTTAATTAATAATCATATAAAAAATTGTAAAAATTGATATTTGCAATTTTTTTTCAAATGTATAAATTTATCTATAAATATCATCAATATTATGCTTATTATATTAAAAATATAATTATAAAAATTATGAAACACCTCAAAAAAAATATGTCATATATATGTAACTATATGCATTATCAAGATTTAAAGAAAATAAAAAATAAGAATGTTTTATATAGAGAGATGTGAAATTTATCTAAATAAAAATAATATTATTAAGAACTAACATATATCCATTTTAACTTTGGATCTACTAAGGGTAGAGAGGAATTGAATTTCTCAAGATGCAAACCTTTCCTCAAATTTTGCAATAAAATGAGGTTTGCATATTGAGAGATTTGATCTTGATGCTTGATAGATCCATAGTTAAAATGGATCTATGTTGGTTCAAGTGCAATTTTGTTTATCACTCAGTGGTATTTTTATTTTAAGATGTAGGTAATGTAGAACCCCCTACATTCTAAGAAATCAATTTCACATGTCTACATGTGAAGTTATAGTGTTCATCAAAATTATTATCAAAATAAAAATCATAGTTGTAAAACTTTTCATTAAAACATGAAGATTATAACTATAGAAATTATATCTCATACATAGTAAAATAGATAAATTTGAAATTGGACATATCTTCACCTCTCACTATAATAATCTTATAAATTACAAACAAATTACAAAAGGCACAACTCACTTCTAGATGAAATGGCCTTTTTCACTGGAATTTGATGATACAATTTCAAACAAGAATATATTTTTGAAAGCATAAATAAATTCAACAAATTGAAAAACCCTGAAGTACCCTCAAGCACTCCAATCATAAAGATTAAATAACTTAAATTCATGTTTTTAAAAATCTCTAAGCTCACACCAAAAAAAAACTATTTGACCTATTAATTAAAACACATATTTACAAAATATCACCATAATAATTCTTATCATGCCCTACAATATTCATAGCACCTCACCATTAATATTTAAAATACGAGACATATCAATTACATTTTAACCTCGAAAAAAATAAAACTACGTATATTATCACCTCAACCCATTAAATATTTAAAATGAAAAACTACGTGTATTATCAAATCAACTCATTAAACATTTAAATTACTTAAAATCACGATAATTATTTTTATCCCAAGATAATTGAAATATAAAACTTAGCTAATCTTCCATACCTCTTTTACTTGTCATAAACCTTCTTAGCCATTGAGTAGTTCATAAATATTTTTATTGTAATTATTCTCCCTAATGATGAGTACTAATTTTTTTCTATTATTTAAAAACAAAAAATTACGCACCACTAACATCATATTAACGGCCTACCTATAATTGTTATTGAGTGATATATTCAACGGAATATTGACGGCCCACCGTTGTCCTCACTCCTTGGTGGGCCTTCACCGCGGAATTTGGTAGAATTCCCTCCCCGCCCGTGACTCACACGTTACACATTGTGACAAACACTTTGAGCCTCTTTCACATTATTGACATTCAGTGTCATGAAAACCACCCAATTTCAGTGTCCTGAAGAATACCCCTTAGAATAGCATAATGGTGGGCCACTACGTCACATACGGATTGACAATTATGTTAGAGGCACTAATAGTGACGGGGAACACCACCTCTCTCAGAAATTTGGCAAGAAAGACGTGGAAGATGGAAGATGTATCAAATTGGTCATGTCTTTATAAAATTCACCGTCTTATTTTCTTTATACTAAAGACTACGCTAACGTTTATACACGGTGTCAAAAATGAAAGGATTGTGGGATACACACTCCCTTTATCTCAAAATTTAACCTTTCTTGCCCCGAATTCGACCTTTGCTAGATGTATAATTTATAAATTATTCTTTAAAAGCAATAAAATTTAAAATTTATTTAAATTACTTATTTATAAAGGAAGGTGTATATTTTAATTCAAATGATTGTAGGGTAAGCGGCGGAGTGACCAGGGGTCCACCGAGCGAACGAGGCTGGAGGTAGCCTAACGGCGAAGGTCGAAGTTGACGGCGTCGACGGCACGGAGGTTTTCTAACAAGGGCCCGCAAGTCCCATCGCCGGAAGAGTTGCCGGGAAGAGTCGAGACTCGACGGACTTCTCCATAGAGTCGAGTCGTAGACTCTTCCTCACTGGTAGTGCCCGTACCATAATTTTCAATCTGACCCTGCATGTTTTGTGGTGGGCCCACACTTACATTATTGTTAGGGAAGTTGTCTACCGAGTTCGTGAAATAGTCCGGATAGCAAAAAATTGCCAGAATCCAGTTAACTAAAATTCGAAAAATCATGTGTTCGGAGTGTTTAGAATCCATTTTTGATGCTGGAAATGGATTCAGTACTATCAAGAACCTTTAGAGCACTCAAAATATTAGAGTTTAACAACTGTAAACAAGATTTTGGGCAAATATTTGTTAAATTTTGTAAAAATCATTGCCAAATTCTGAATGAAAACACGGCCTTAACTACGCATCATAGTCAATAATCATGTGCATGGGTTTGCCACGGAAGTACATTGTTCTTGGTCTTCCTTTGAATGTCAATAGTGTGAAAGAGGATCACTCTTTGTTTCCATAAGGTGTAACTGGTGGAGGGAATTTTAGGAAATTCTACAGCGAAGGCCCACTAACTTGAGTAAGGGCAACGGTGCACATCCCCTAATGTCAAGAACCGTGAATATTTCGTTGAACATATCACTCGATGATAATTATGAGTAGGCCGTGAATATGATGTTAGTGGTGTGTAAAACTAAAAGTTCATATCAGGGAGAATAATTATATAATAAAATTGTGAAGGAACCACTCGATGGTGAATAAGGCTTATGACCAAGGAGAAGAGGCATGGAATATTAGCTATGTTTTAAATTTTGATAAAAAATAATTATCGTAGTTTAAATGTGATGGATTTAGGTGAGAGCACATGTTTTCTTTTTGCTATTATTGTTTTAATAAATTATTGCTTTTTATAAAGTTTAGTAGAAATTATTATATAAAAATATTTTTTTAAATAATTTTATTTTTTAAAAAATTTAAAAATTATATTTTATTATTAGTGAAAATTAATGATTTGATTATTTTTATGTGATTTATTTTGAATTCTCAAAAATAAAAAATAGATATAAAATATAAATTTCAAAATAATACATAAAATTGAGACTTATATTATAATTATTAATTATATATATATATATTTTTATCACAATGTATTATCAAATCTTATTCTCAAATTTATAAATTCAATCTATTTATGATTCAAATTACACTTTGAAATTGATCCACACATTATTTAAAAATATATTGAAATCTCAAATTAAATTAATATTTTTACAATAATTGCAATTAGTTCGTGAAAATAATTGATTCAAAAATTTTTTTTAATAGAAATTTAACCCGCTTCATACACCTTGCAATCCAATATTTAATGTGTATTTTCAAGAGAGTACAGACATGTGAAGCCCAACTAAAGGAACTTTATTGAGATTATTATATTTCATAGTAATGAATTTAGGGGTTTTACTTAAGTTCAAAGTTATATGATTTTGTTAACTTAGGTACAAATAATTATCATTGAATGAATTTGGTTTAATCATTGTCCTCAATAAACTTTGCCTACATTATATATTTCACTATTCAATTTTAAATCAAGATACAATACAAAAAATAAAATTTAAGTCAAACACTACAATAAATAAGGTTTTCTCTTTTGTCTTCATAATTTTAATCATAATTAAAAAAAATAAAATAAAATAAAAAATTCTAGGAATCTTTTGCACTGACACTTAATCCTAGTTGGTCAAAACGATGGAAGAAAAAGACAAAAATTGGTGTTATAGATGGCTTTCTATAGGAGCAATAATGACCTTAATCAAATCAGCAATGGATGGTGGTGAGCCCTGGTATTGCATCAAGAGTGCTTCAACTCCCAAGGGTTGCCCTACTTTACTTTATCAACCCGGGGTTCATACAAACTTTGAGGTGACAATGCTATATACACAACAGATGCAATCTGTTCGTGTCATTCTCTTCTGCTTTACAAAAGGGTGCTATTTCTTAACCTATGATAGAAACTGAAAATAAATTGTTGGAAGGAAATGACAGAAAGGAGATTAAACTGAATTGCTGAAAAGGAATGCTAAGAATGAAACTAATTTAATTTGTAGAAAACAAATAACAGAAAGGAAATTAATTCTAAACCACACTTAACTTGGCCAAACGGCTAAATGCACTCTACTTATCCTATGATCTATCTACCATACTCATATCCATGCAACTAAACTATCCATGCCTTAATTTTAATTAAAAAGAATTAATTTTCACCTTAGAGGGAAGAAAAAGGGCTAAGAGGGCTAATGGGGGGTTTAACACATCAAATGAGGTTTGGAAGCAGAAAGAGGGGGTTAAACCCTTAGAAAAATTTATGATAGCGTGAGAAATGGCTTTGAAGCGGACATAAGGGGTTAACTCCTTAGGAAACCTTATTATAACACGAGAAATGGCTTCGTAGCAGAAATAACTCATAAATGCGATGGAAAAATGTGATGGACGACAGAAATTGCGATGTGCGATGTCGCAATCACAACTTCGCAAGTTTAAATGAAGAGTAGTAAGGAATTAACGGGAATAAACTAAATGGTGCGTAGTGCGAAGTGCGAAGAGTGACGTGGCAGGTCACGAATCACAATATCGCAAGTTTACAAGGATAGTAGTAAGGATTAATGGGAATAAACTAAAATGTGCGAAGTGCGATTTGCGCTGCGGTAAAGGTTGCGGGTGAATAGCTAAACACACCTTTATGAATAGTTTTGTATTCTTGAATGTTCCTTTGTAGGATCTATTCCATATTTTGAACAATATTTTCCAAGCACATGGAAAATAGAAACATTTCAATAGAAAATAATAGGAGACCTCCATCATGAGAAGAGACAATAATGAAGAGATTAGCCACATCAAATATAAACTAATCTAAACTAATGAAGAGATGCAAATATCATGACATTTGATATCAAAACTAAACTAAAAATACAATAATATATATGTAATTAAATATTCATTCATCACCATCATATCCATGAATAAAAAGGGGCGAGTTAAGATCATCTAGGAGTAAAAATCATGGACACTTTAAATCACCATAACTTAATTATCTGGCAAAGAACCCTTATCTAGTAGATCATAATATATTGTTCGTACCAACACACATCTAACCATCCACATGTCCATTTATTTGACATCAATCCACAATATAGTCTTAAACTATATAAAGTCCAATATATTGTAGCAATTATATGTTCTAACCCTAGAATCAAAGTTCATTTTTCATCTTGAACAATGTGTTACACTCATATGAAATGTTCTAGTGGAAAATTTTCCAGAATGGCATCATGATCATCTATCGATAACCTCCATTTTCACCATTTTTTTCTACTCTTCACTTGCTTCAACTAAAACCGAGTTGCTATGACCAAGTGACTATATTGGGCATAAATTATTGAAAAATAATATGATATTTACATTTCTTTACTTCTTCAAAGAAATTTCCCATTAGCACCATTGAACCGATTGGGTATGTATAATTTGATGGATCATTATACTCTTGCAACAACGTGGATTTAGAAATAGTGCATTGTAATAAATAATAACACACTTTTTCTTGATTATTTTTTGGTGCAATGACAACGAAGACATCACCTTCTCTAACCATATTAGAAGTACAATCATGATCATTGTCAATCACAACCACTTCATTGTCCATTTCCTTGTCAGTCGCGTTTTCAAATGGGGGCAATCATGTCAATTCTTCATGTTTCCATGGTTTAACAAATTTCTTAATTTGGTTTTCATAGTCATCGATGGACTCTGTCTGATCAATACATGCATAAAAAAATCAAGAGCACTTCGTTTCTCAATGCAATGTATATTTTTCATGTTCTTACTCCTAATGGAGTGTAAACTTCTTGTTTGAGGGATTGCAAGGCAATTAAATGGCAACGATATATCAACATCACCCATTGCAATATTCCAAAAGTACCTACTTGAGAAAAACCCACACATGTATGAGTCAAATTTTGAACAATATTTAATATTTTTTTGATAAAAAAATACACACACATGTATACACATATATCTCTAGACATGTAGAATATATTGTTAGTCAAATGTGTACGCTTACCTATACACATTAGCCATCCTTGGGTTCGATACATGAATTAAATTGTCTTTGCACCAATTAACAACATGTAAAGAATTTGCAAGTCGGGAAGCTGAGTGATTCAATTGATGCCTCCTAAGTGCACATTTTATGCATGCCCTAGCACCATCGTGCTCTCCTTTTCCATGCCCTGTCTCGAAGAAATTCCATGTTTGTCGAATGTTGTTTCTCTTATGAAGACAAGAAAACCAAAAGAACGATCTTGCTGAAAAAATTGACCAGCACAACCATCTGACCATACCCAATGTTCTTTAAAAGTGACCCTTCGTTTCAACAATTCATTATAAATAACATTAAAAAAATGTTGAACAAAACATGTATCATGTGTTCGATCACCACTGATGTAGAAATGGTACTCCTTAATCACCTCACATTTATTTTCATCACTATCAAAACCATCGATATCAAGCTTTGCATGTCTATACAAAATATGCACAAATATATATACTTAGTTTGAATGATAATACTCACTTTGTATCTCCTTTTGTGGACTAAACGTGTAATTATCAGCGAAATCAACCACTAATAATATTGTTCCTTTTGGGAACACATCACGTGATTGCTTGAACTATAAATCCTGCCATCATGCCATATGACAATGCTTAATATATTTGTATATTTTCACCCTGAACTTCTCCATAAAAGATGTCACTGAAATGTCGTCGTCAAGTAAAGTGATATTTTTTGATGTTGTGCTT
Organism: Pinus albicaulis; assembly: GCA_034641835.2. NCBI lineage: Eukaryota > Viridiplantae > Streptophyta > Pinopsida > Pinales > Pinaceae > Pinus > Pinus albicaulis. The sequence continues at coordinate 3,114 of JAXQQM020062467.1, read as the reverse complement.
GAATCTGCAATAGGAGTGTAAGTAACATTTTCATATCGCTTCCAATTCAGATTGAGATTTGACAGTCTGGGATCATTAGGATAAATGGGATACTTTGCATCGTAGAGTGCCAAATGAGAACATTCTGGGCATTTTCTTCCTCCAACACATTCTTTTTTATAAAATAATTTATTATTGTCTCATGCACATAATATCTTCGATAAAAATTCATGAACACTTGAAGGAGGGGGGTCATTTGAACAATATTTTATGCCAAAATTTACAAATGTCTCATAAAATAATTGGAATTCTACATGGTATCGACAACAACATTTGTCTCGAATAGTGATAGGCCTGACATACCATGGTTTAATCTTCACAAATGTGCTAAGGGAAACCTTCACATCAGTATTACTCTCCATAAATTTATGGAATAATTCTACTTGACTACCTGTGTTATATGTTTGGCATGAGTTTCATAAACTCCCTTAGATATACAACGTCGAATAACATCCTTTTCATTTGGCGACACAAGAGAATTCAAATTCCAAAACTCTTTTCCCCTATACCTCAGTCCATCAGGAAGTCTATCATGATATGGATGCTGACAGAGATTAGCCCAACATGCAAGTTCATCATTCTCATCTAATTGAATTCTAATTTTTTTATGTCTCCATAAACTTTTTCTTGATGTTTTAAACAATTTTGAAGTTGCTGACATCAACCGACTTGATGCAGTTTGTTTCACGAGTACACTTGTTAAAAGTGCTCTACGAGCACTCTTTTCAAATTGAGATCACTTTTTGGCTAGTGTGGCAAGCGTCAACGTCACATTTTTTGATACCATTTGATTTACTAAAACCTCTTTCTCACTTTTAATGCCCAATAATTCCACAACATTTCTGAGAGATTTGTGCTTTAAAAATCTACGTAACATCTGAGCTTGTGCTATGATAGATTTACCTTCAAAAAGACGTTTCAACCCCTAATTTATTTTATCTCGAACTTTCCTTTCAGGCATTGGTGGTCCCAATTCTTCAATTTTAGTTGGATCCATATTATCTAGAAATTTGTAGTCGTATACAATGTTCTTGGAACTTCCAATTAATTGCAGTGAAATGAGAGGTGTGATATTATCTTCTTGTGGTTTTGATGCTGTGCCTGCATAAAAAAAAATATTAACTTCTAATTTGAAATTGACATATCTATATTTTTAATTTTAAAACTATCTTGAACTACAATGTTTTTAAAAAAATACAAAATTCAAATTGAAGAAACTATTGACTCACTAGTGAGATCGATACCGATATTCTCTTGGACATTTGTGTTTTCAATATTCTCGTTGACAAGTTCCTCAACATTCTCTTCGACATTTGTGTTTTCAATATTCTCGTTTGCAAGTTCCTCAACATTTCTCATTTCCTCGTCATTGTCATGCACCTGTACATCTCTTTCACGATGCTCTACCTCCATGTTTATTTCATGGCTTAATATTTCCCTTTCCTCTCGCCTTTTTTTTGCAATCTCTCATTCTTTTCCGTTGAATCAGTTCTAATTTGATCATGCCTTGATTTGAAATTCCTTTTGCTTCCCATGTTCACAAAATTGGAAACCTAAAATCCAATTCTATTTGGACCAAATACTCAAAAAAACATAAAGACTTCATAATAAGTACTTCAAGCCTTAAATAAGGAAGAAAATTGAATAAATAATTAAATTCATAAAGAAATTTTGCAAAAATACTTCATGTCTTCATAGAGACATTTTGCAAAATATCAAGTAATTAAATTCTTATAAACAATAAAAATGTAATTTTTTCCCCATAAAACTTTCACTTCCCTTTCCTGAAAATATGTGCTCTTAAAAAAGAATTGAATGTTTAAAAAACATTACTTAAAAAAAAATTTTGCACCCAATTTTTTTTTTCACCTTCGCACCCTCGCACCTTCGCACCTTCACACCTTCACTGGTTTAGAATGGTGTGTGGAATATTGTGGAATTAATCTTTCGAACAAGAATATTTATATACAAATCTCGCCCGAAACATCTGGACGATACAATGAATCTTCGCAAGATTTCGTTGGCCGAAGATAAAATGTTTCGATTAAACTTCTCGCCCAAAAATTTAAAAAACTCCCAGACGAGAGTTATATAACTCTCGCTTGAGAGTCTGCCTTGGGTAAACTCTCGCATGCAAAATCTCGGCTGAGAGTTTGTAAAAATTTCGGGCGAGAGTTTACCCGCATGGTTAAATTTAACCTGTGGTGGTTTAAACTCTCGGTTGAGAGTTTAACATTTCTCTCCCGAGAGTTTATTAAATGTCTCACCCGAGAGTTTCTGGTCAACAAAAAACCCATAAAATTTTGCAATTTTCAGGAACCTGCAGCTTTGGAGGGGCGGAACACCTACAATAACAGAATGTTATCTTTCAAACTTGGTACCATTAGATTCATCTCTGAATCTAGTTTCTAATTATGTAAGATTTGTAGAGTTTCATTAAAAATTTCAATTTGTTGTTAATTTTATACTAAACTGTGTCACTGTGGAAGTTAATTGTTCTGAAAATTCCAGTGAATGAAAATTCAATAACTTTAAAATGGAAACACCAAAAAAATCAGAAAATTCATATTTCAATTCCTCTACCTGTCTTCTTCAAAAGGGTATTCTCATTTTTCTAATTGACGATCACATTGAAAAGAAAATGTGGGGCTCATAAAATGTACTGAAACATCACCATTTGTTTGTCTTCGTCGATTTCAAAAAATAATAAAAAATAATGATTTAATCTAAAAATTACCAAAAAATAGTCATTGCAGTAGTGCAATCTATGTAGATCATGATGATATGGTTTATTCCAAAAAATGGATAACCATCCCTAAAAAAAGTTAGGGTTCAAAAAGTGACTATTTATGTTTGCCTGAAAATTTCAAGTATATGCAGTTAGTAAACAACAAATTTACCCCTCTATTATGAGTATGGAGGTAAGACAATTCTCTACAAATCTTGTTTTTATGTCAAATTGTAATTTTCATTGAAAATATGATTTTAGTGGAGTTGAAGTTGAAAAAACATAGAAAATTACAATTTTCAACGTCAAAAAGGGAAAAAAGTGTTTCCCAACTTCATGTTTTCACC